>CANTUQ010000456.1:15000-22153 GCA_947683425.1 Excoecaria cochinchinensis | reverse complement strand
GGGCGTCCGGGCCGTCGTCCCGTGTCCTCCCGGACCGGAACGCGGCGGAACGGCGTTCGTCCCGTCCCTCTAGCGCCGCGGGGAATAAAGGATCATTTCTGTTCAATTTGGCGTTCGAATGGGCCGCAGGGTGTCGGAGGTGCGTTTGGGCATGTGGCGCAAGACCTCCGGGTCCGATCCCCGAGGGAACGGCGTTTGTCCCGTCCTTCTAGCGCCTCCCAGGAATAATGGATCATTTCCGTTCAAAATTTGGTTCAATGGGTTTCGGACACGGGCCGGAACGGGTCGCCAACCCCCGGGCACGCGCACGAAGCGAAGTCGCGTCCCAATTCGGTCATTTGGGGACTCGGACTATTTTTGGTCCATTCTAACGCAATCGGTTGAACGGCGGGTCCAAAATGGTCCGGGGGCGTATGGCGGACACGCACACAACACCCCGCGACGTTAAAAAAAAATTTGGTTTTCGAAAATTTTTCTAAGTCCAGAGTAGGTCTTCCAAAGTCCGTAAATTTCGGCCGCCGACCACTTTCCGACGCGCCTGCGACTGTCAGAATGCGGCGGAGAGCGCTCGCAAGGGAATAACAGCGGTTCGTGTTGTCAAAACGCCTATAGGAGGAGACCATGCGGCTGGGTCTGGCCGGGCGCGCCAGAGACTAAGTGTCGACGGCGCCCGGCGCGCCGCGCCGCACCGCTCCGCGCGGTGCCGGGCGCGCGCGCTGGCGACGGGCGGTCCCTCTACCCGCGGAGACATCCCGGGTGCCCGTCGGACTGGCCAGGGAAAAAAGTCCGCACCGCAGCGGCTGTGCTCGTGCGTACGGCGCAGCACCGCAGCGCACCGCACCGTACCGTGCCCTTGCGCACGGGACGGCGCCGCGCAGCTCCGCACCGTACGGTGACGAGCAGCGCGGCCGCGGTCGGCGCGCGGCGAGCCGGCACGCCGGCACGCCGGCAGGCCGGCCGTCTGGCCGGTCTGCCGCGCTGACGGCGGGCTCCGCGGCCTCAGGGCACACTCCGCCGGAGTGCGCAGAGGCTGCGGGCTTGTCGTACGAGTCCGTGCTCAGCGTGCAGCGCGCAGCGCCGCGGCCGGCAGCGCCGGCTCGGCAGCGCGCCGCGCCGGACTCGGACCGCCGCGCGCCTGCGTCTCCGTGCCTCACGGCGCGGGACGGAGGCGGGCCGAGCTCCCCGCACGGTCCGCAGCCTGATCGGCTCGGCAGCGTGCCGCGCCGGTCTCGAGCCGCCGCGCGCTTGCGTCTCCGTGCCTCGCGGCGCGGCGCGGGACGGAGGCGGGCCGAGCTCGCCGCAGAGTCCGCAGCGCGTCAGCGCTCGGACATAGAGTCTTGCGGCTCGGCTGCGGCGAACGGCCGCCCACCGCAGCGCCGAGCGGAGGCGAGGTATATCCTGACGCCTCTGGGCCCGGCGTGCGTACGTGCACGTCGCTCAAAAGGGAATAACTGCGGTTCGTGTTGCCAAAACGCCTATAGGAGGAGAGAGGCCCGGGCTGAGGAGCGCGATGACCGCGAGGGACGCTCGGGGACGGACGAGTACGCATTTTTACGGTGCATGCGCTGTGAGAGTGAGGAAAAGTCCGTCCCGCAAAGAGGAAACGTACTTTCTGACGGGTGAAAACCCGACGAATATACGTGAGCGTCGCTCAAAAGGGAATAACTGCGGTTCGTGTTGTCAAAACGCCTATAGGAGGAGAGAGGTCTGGTCTGAAAGAAACACGATCACCGCGAGTGTCGCTCAGGGACGGACGTGTACGCATTTTTACGGTGCTAACGCTCTGCAAAATGAAGAAAGTCCGCCCCGCAAAGAGAAAACGTATTTTCCGACGAGTGAAAACCCGACGAATATACGTGAGCGTCGCTCAAAAGGGAATAACTGCGGTTCGTGTTGTCAAAACGCCTATAGGAGGAGAGAGGTCTGGTCTGAAAGAAACACGATCACCGCGAGTGTCGCTCAGGGACGGACGTGTACGCATTTTTACGGTGCTAACGCTCTGCAAAATGAAGAAAGTCCGCCCCGCAAAGAGAAAACGTATTTTCCGACGAGTGAAAACCCGACGAATATACGTGAGCGTCGCTCAAAAGGGAATAACTGCGGTTCGTGTTGTCAAAACGCCTATAGGAGGAGAGAGGTCTGGTATGAGAGAAACACGATTACCGCGAGAGACGTTCAGGGACGGATGAGTAGCCATTCTACGGTGCCAAGCGCTCTTCGAATGAGAAAAGTCCGTCCCGCAAAGAGAAAGCGTATTTTCCGACGAGTGAAAACCCGACGAATGTACGTGAACGTCTCTCAAAAGGGAATAACAGCGGTTCGTGTTGTCAAAACGCCTATAGGAGGAGAGAGAATGAATTCTGGGTTTGTGTCGCTTCCCTGACAAAAGAGTCGACCTTCTGGTGCTTGGGATGGTTAGCCGAAAACGCTCTGCGCGAGTAAGTGCCTTCCCTCGGTGTGACATCGGCGCGTCCATGTACGTAAGTCGCACGCGATCCGCGGGATTCATGGTCCGTATTTTTCGTTCCTACCCGCGGTGTCGCCAACCAGTCGAATGTGCTTCTAGCTGAAATATTTCTGGTAGTCGCGTCCTGAGGCAAAATCACGCCGCACAGAGCAAATGGACGCACGAAGGAAGTACGTAAGCTTACGCACGACAAGTCCGAAATCCCGCTGTGTTCGTAGTAGCGAGCGTCCCGTTTCGTATCAGTCGTTTGTGGTGCACGCAATGGAGACCGAGGGGGTCCTCCTGGATTGGTAGTCGGCGGCGAGCGAAGCCTAGTAGCTCCCGTCAAAACACTCTCCGAGCGATGAATGCACTCCGCCGCGCCCACGAAGGAAGGAAAATCTTTGATTTACCGGCCCGAGTGGTTCTTGCGGTTGAAAGCTTCGAAACAAGTTGGACGTGAACGGAACAGCGGCGTGGCGCGGGCACCCTCACAAGGGGTGTTCGTACGGTCACGTTATCGAAAAGCGCCTCCTCGACAGCTCGTCCGCGGCCCTCTGTCGCTTCTGTCACGGCCGCCCAAAGCGGACAATCGATCAAAACTATTGCTTCCAGAGGGAAACCTCACAAGGAGCTTCATTGACTCTCTGCTCACCGAGCGAAAGTGTTACAGAGCACGACTTACCTAAGACGAACGGTATTCTACCGAAGAGTCGGACGGAGAAGTTTGAATCTGAAAGAAAGGGTGCCCGTCGCGGACCCTAAAATAAAGAAAGACGTGCCTCTCGGAGCGCGGGCGAAAAAGGGGGATTGAAACACATCGCCCGAGGTAGCCCAGTGCGCCGGAGGGCGTCGCTTGTTTTACCCGTGGTGAAGGGCCGGCAACACGGCGAGCGCTCCCTAGTGGCGGACGTGCTCTCCTGCGCTGTGAAGCAATTCTCACGGTAAAACGAAATAAAATTTCACGCTGAGTCTGGGACTCTTTCGGGGCTTGACCCGGGGTCTATCTCAAACAGACGCTCACGAAGCCCCTCGCGGGTGGACGACAGCTACCTGGTTGATCCTGCCAGTTATCATATGCTTGTCTCAAAGATTAAGCCATGCATGTCTAAGTGCAAGCCACATTAAGGTGAAACCGCGGAAGGCTCATTATATCAGTTATGGTTCAATAGATCGTACTTCAGTTACATGGATAACTGCGGAAATACTGGAGCTAATACATGCCAACAGAGTCCCGACCGGAGACGGAAGGGACGCTTTTATTAGATCAAAACCAATCGGTGGTTTCGGCCATCGTCTACTTTGGTGACTCTGAATAACTTTGGGCTGATCGCACGGCCTTCGTGCCGGCGACGCATCTTTCAAATGTCTGCCTTATCAACTGTCGATGGTAGGTTCTGCGCCTACCATGGTTGTAACGGGTAACGGGGAATCAGGGTTCGATTCCGGAGAGGGAGCCTGAGAAACGGCTACCACATCCAAGGAAGGCAGCAGGCGCGCAAATTACCCACTCCCGGCTCGGGGAGGTAGTGACGAAAGATAACGATACGGGACTCATCCGAGGCCCCGTAATCGGAATGACTACACTTTAAATCCTTTAAGGAGTATCAATTGGAGGGCAAGTCTGGTGCCAGCAGCCGCGGTAATTCCAGCTCCAATAGCGTATATAAAGTTGTTGCGGTTAAAAAGCTCGTAGTTGGATCTGTGTCCCGCACCGTCGGTTCACCGCCCGACGGTGTCAAACTGACGCGATGCGGGACGTCCTGCCGGTGGCGTGTCTAGCTGGCGGCTTTCGGGTCGTTGGGCGGCGCCGATTCAATCCTGTCGCGGTGCTCTTCATTGAGTGTCGAGGTGGGCCGGCACTTTTACTTTGAACAAATTAGAGTGCTTCAAGCAGGCTGGATATTGCCTGAATGCTAGTGCATGGAATAATGGAATAGGACCTCGGTTCTATTTTGTTGGTTTTCAGAACCAGAGGTAATGATTAATGGAGACAGGCGGGGGCATTCGTATTGCGACGTTAGAGGTGAAATTCTTGGATCGTCGCAAGACGGACCGAAGCGAAAGCATTTGCCAAGGATGTTCTCGTTGATCAAGAACGAAAGTTAGAGGTTCGAAGGCGATCAGATACCGCCCTAGTTCTAACCATAAACGATGTTGACTAGCCATCCGATAAAGGTTCTTTTTATGCCTTATCGGGCAGCTTCCGGGAAACCAAAGTTTTTGAATTCCGGGGGAAGTATGGTTGCAAAGCTGAAACTTAAAGGAATTGACGGAAGGGCACCACCAGGAGTGGAGCCTGCGGCTTAATTTGACTCAACACGGGAAACCTCACCAGGCCCGGACACTGGAAGGATTGACAGATTGAGAGCTCTTTCTTGATTCAGTGGGTGGTGGTGCATGGCCGTTCTTAGTTGGTGGAGCGATTTGTCTGCTTAATTGCGATAACGAACGAGACTCTAGCCTGCTAACTAGTCGTTTCCGGCTTCCTTTGTTGCAGCCGGCGAAGACAAATCTTCTTAGAGGGACAGGCGGCTTCTAGCCGCACGAGATTGAGCAATAACAGGTCTGTGATGCCCTTAGATGTTCTGGGCCGCACGCGCGCTACAATGAAGGTATCAGCGTGTCCTCCCTGGCCGAAAGGTCCGGGTAACCCGCTGAAACACCTTCGTGCTTGGGATTGGGGGCTTGAAATTGTTCCCCATGAACGAGGAATTCCCAGTAAAGGCGTGTCATTAGCACGCCTTGATTACGTCCCTGCCCTTTGTACACACCGCCCGTCGCTACTACCGATTGAATGATTTAGTGAGGTCTTCGGACTGGCGCGCGGTGTTCCTTCGGGATCGCCGCTGCCGCCGGAAAGATGACCAAACTTGATCATTTAGAGGAAGTAAAAGTCGTAACAAGGTTTCCGTAGGTGAACCTGCGGAAGGATCATTACCGTATTCTTGCGAAAGCAACGTTTTACGATAAAAATCAAAACGATACGACTGTCAGAGTACCGCTCGAGGCGCGCGGGTAACGGCTGTATGGCCTCTGCGCGCCGATGTTTTATGTCGTAAAAATCCACTACGTTCCCGAGTTCGTGATTGCGCCTCGGAGAGGGACGGCCCCCGAGAGGGAGAGAGCGAGATGCGTAGGTAGGGCCACCGACACGGTCAGAGACGGTTCGATTCCACTCGTGTCACCAGGTCCTTGCGCGCTCCTCTCTCTACTCGGCGCGGACGTCCTCTCGCCGACTGGCTTGCCTGATCGAACGACGGAGCAGATGACCGGGAGATGGCCCAAAACAGGGAGGCCAGATGAAGTGTCGGTATCGGACGCTAAACACCCTACAGAAGTGCGTACGCCTCGCTCGACCAGTGCTTTGATTTCAGAGTGCGGGCGTCGCCTTCTTTGCCGGTGAGCTGATAGTAATGCGGTGGAGCGGCGAGAGCCTCTCCATATCCGCGCCGACGCGACCCGGTGGTCACAACATACCGTCTAACCCATGCCTCCACTCCGGTGGTGTAAAAGGCGACTTGATGGTTTGGGAGTTTAAAACCGCGCTTACAGCGTACAGAGAGAGAAAGAAGTCACACAGAGAAAATGAGGCGCGTCGCGTCTCATCGACTTCTTTTTTTTTTTCGCTGGTGGACTCCAATTTTCTTCGGAAGTATTCCTCTTGACTGCTTGTCGCCGTACACGAGAGCTCGCTCACGCGACGCGCTCCGCCGGCTTCAAAATGTTTTAAAAAATACAAACCATTTCAGTGGATCCCTTGGCTCGTGGGTCGATGAAGAACGCAGCTAATTGCGCGTTGCCATGTGAACTGCAGGACACATGAACATTGACAATTCGAACGCACATTGCGGCCCTAGGACTTGTTCCTGGGCCACACCTGACTGAGGGTCGGTTGACCAAACTCAAAGACCAGACTGTTCTGTCGTTTACGACAGAGCGAGATTGGAGTCTCCGCGCGCAAGCGTGGTACTCTTAAAATCCTCAGGGTGGTCGCTTCACCGCTTCCCCGTAAAGAGAAAGCACTCTGCCTAGCGGTACGTCTTATAAAGGATAGCCAGAGAGCGCCCTCGTGCGCTAGACAGCCTCCAGACGTTCTGCCAAAAGCGGCGGGTGTGTGACGTTTCTTGTTCTCGGACTCGACGTCGCGCCGCCCGTCTTGAAGACTTGGAGGTATGCCTTACAAAGAGCAACCGCGCAGTTTGCATTTTATTTTCTCGCACTTTGCGTTTCGCCTCCGCGCGATTCGCCTTTCACGACCTCAGTTCAGGTGAGATTACCGGCTGAATTTAAGCATATTACTAAGCCGAGGAAAAGAAACTAACAAGGATTCCCCTAGTAGCAGCGAGCGAACAGGGAAGAGCCCAGCGCTGAATCCCCCGGGCCTCGCTCGGCGGGAAATGTAGCGTTTGGGAGGGCCCGTCAACACGGCGACTCGCTCACTGGTTCAAGTCCAACTTGAATGGGGCCACACAGAGGGTGACAGGCCCGTAGAGCAGGAGCGGTTGTCGTGTGGGTCTCTCCTTAGAGTCGGTTTGCTTGAGAGTGCAGACTTAAGTGGGTGGTAAACTCCATCTAAGGCTAAATATGACCACGAGACCGATAGCACACAAGTACCGTGAGGGAAAGGTGAAAAGAACTTTGAAGAGAGAGTTCAAGAGTACGTGAAACTGAAGTGGTGTAAACGGACGAGTTCGAAAAGTCCGA
>CANTUQ010000456.1:0-10000 GCA_947683425.1 Excoecaria cochinchinensis | reverse complement strand
TAATGGACCATTTTCGTTCAAAACAGGGTTCGAATGGACCGCGGTGCGCTAGAGGTGAGTGGAGGCCGATGGCTAGAGTCCTCCTGGGCCGGCCCGCGAAGGATCGGCGCTCGTATCGTCCCTCTGGCGCCACGGGGGAATAAAGGATCATTTTCGTTCAATACGGCGTTCGAATGGACCGCCGGGTGTCGGCGGGGCGTCTGGGCCGGTGCCCCGTGTCCTCCCGGGCCGGACCGAGGCGGAACGGCGTTCGTTCCGTCCCTCTAGCGCCAAGGGGGAATAAAGGATCATTTTCGTTCAATACGGCGTTCGAATGGACCGCCGGGTGTTGGCGGGGCGTCCGGGCCGTCGTCCCGTGTCCTCCCGGACCGGAACGCGGCGGAACGGCGTTCGTCCCGTCCCTCTAGCGCCGCGGGGGAATAAAGGATCATTTCTGTTCAATTTGGCGTTCGAATGTGGGCCGCAGGGTGTCGGAGGTGCGTTTGGGCATGTGGCGCAAGACCTCCGGGTCCGATCCCCGAGGGAACGGCGTTTGTCCCGTCCTTCTAGCGCCTCCCAGGAATAATGGATCATTTCCGTTCAAAATTTGGTTCAATGGGTTTCGGACACGGGCCGGAACGGGTCGCCAACCCCCCGGGCACGCGCACGAAGCGAAGTCGCGTCCCAATTCGGTCATTTGGGGACTCGGACTATTTTTGGTCCATTCTAACGCAATCGGTTGAACGGCGGGTCCAAAATGGTCCGGGGGCGTATGGCGGACACGCACACAACACCCCGCGACGTTAAAAAAAAATTTGGTTTTCGAAAATTTTTCTAAGTCCAGAGTAGGTCTTCCAAAGTCCGTAAATTTCGGCCGCCGACCACTTTCCGACGCGCCTGCGACTGTCAGAATGCGGCGAGAGAGCGCTCGCAAGGGAATAACAGCGGTTCGTGTTGTCAAAACGCCTATAGGAGGAGACCATGCGGCTGGGTCTGGCCGGGCGCGCCAGAGACTAAGTGTCGACGGCGCCCGGCGCGCCGCGCCGCACCGCTCCGCGCGGTGCCGGGCGCGCGCGCTGGCGACGGGCGGTCCCTCTACCCGCGGAGACATCCCGGGTGCCCGTCGGACTGGCCAGGGAAAAAAGTCCGCACCGCAGCGGCTGTGCTCGTGCGTACGGCGCAGCACCGCAGCGCACCGCACCGTACCGTGCCCTTGCGCACGGGACGGCGCCGCGCAGCTCCGCACCGTACGGTGACGAGCAGCGCGGCCGCGGTCGGCGCGCGGCGAGCCGGCACGCCGGCACGCCGGCAGGCGGCCGTCTGGCCGGTCTGCCGCGCTGACGGCGGGCTCCGCGGCCTCAGGGCACACTCCGCCGGAGTGCGCAGAGGCTGCGGGCTTGTCGTACGAGTCCGTGCTCAGCGTGCAGCGCGCAGCGCCGCGGCCGGCAGCGCCGGCTCGGCAGCGCGCCGCGCCGGACTCGGACCGCCGCGCGCCTGCGTCTCCGTGCCTCACGGCGCGGGACGGAGGCGGGCCGAGCTCCCCGCACGGTCCGCAGCCTGATCGGCTCGGCAGCGTGCCGCGCCGGTCTCGAGCCGCCGCGCGCTTGCGTCTCCGTGCCTCGCGGCGCGGCGCGGGACGGAGGCGGGCCGAGCTCGCCGCAGAGTCCGCAGCGCGTCAGCGCTCGGACATAGAGTCTTGCGGCTCGGCTGCGGCGAACGGCCGCCCACCGCAGCGCCGAGCGGAGGCGAGGTATATCCTGACGCCTCTGGGCCCGGCGTGCGTACGTGCACGTCGCTCAAAAGGGAATAACTGCGGTTCGTGTTGCCAAAACGCCTATAGGAGGAGAGAGGCCCGGGCTGAGGAGCGCGATGACCGCGAGGGACGCTCGGGGACGGACGAGTACGCATTTTTACGGTGCATGCGCTGTGAGAGTGAGGAAAAGTCCGTCCCGCAAAGAGGAAACGTACTTTCTGACGGGTGAAAACCCGACGAATATACGTGAGCGTCGCTCAAAAGGGAATAACTGCGGTTCGTGTTGTCAAAACGCCTATAGGAGGAGAGAGGTCTGGTCTGAAAGAAACACGATCACCGCGAGTGTCGCTCAGGGACGGACGTGTACGCATTTTTACGGTGCTAACGCTCTGCAAAATGAAGAAAGTCCGCCCCGCAAAGAGAAAACGTATTTTCCGACGAGTGAAAACCCGACGAATATACGTGAGCGTCGCTCAAAAGGGAATAACTGCGGTTCGTGTTGTCAAAACGCCTATAGGAGGAGAGAGGTCTGGTCTGAAAGAAACACGATCACCGCGAGTGTCGCTCAGGGACGGACGTGTACGCATTTTTACGGTGCTAACGCTCTGCAAAATGAAGAAAGTCCGCCCCGCAAAGAGAAAACGTATTTTCCGACGAGTGAAAACCCGACGAATATACGTGAGCGTCGCTCAAAAGGGAATAACTGCGGTTCGTGTTGTCAAAACGCCTATAGGAGGAGAGAGGTCTGGTATGAGAGAAACACGATTACCGCGAGAGACGTTCAGGGACGGATGAGTAGCCATTCTACGGTGCCAAGCGCTCTTCGAATGAGAAAAGTCCGTCCCGCAAAGAGAAAGCGTATTTTCCGACGAGTGAAAACCCGACGAATGTACGTGAACGTCTCTCAAAAGGGAATAACAGCGGTTCGTGTTGTCAAAACGCCTATAGGAGGAGAGAGAATGAATTCTGGGTTTGTGTCGCTTCCCTGACAAAAGAGTCGACCTTCTGGTGCTTGGGATGGTTAGCCGAAAACGCTCTGCGCGAGTAAGTGCCTTCCCTCGGTGTGACATCGGCGCGTCCATGTACGTAAGTCGCACGCGATCCGCGGGATTCATGGTCCGTATTTTTCGTTCCTACCCGCGGTGTCGCCAACCAGTCGAATGTGCTTCTAGCTGAAATATTTCTGGTAGTCGCGTCCTGAGGCAAAATCACGCCGCACAGAGCAAATGGACGCACGAAGGAAGTACGTAAGCTTACGCACGACAAGTCCGAAATCCCGCTGTGTTCGTAGTAGCGAGCGTCCCGTTTCGTATCAGTCGTTTGTGGTGCACGCAATGGAGACCGAGGGGGTCCTCCTGGATTGGTAGTCGGCGGCGAGCGAAGCCTAGTAGCTCCCGTCAAAACACTCTCCGAGCGATGAATGCACTCCGCCGCGCCCACGAAGGAAGGAAAATCTTTGATTTACCGGCCCGAGTGGTTCTTGCGGTTGAAAGCTTCGAAACAAGTTGGACGTGAACGGAACAGCGGCGTGGCGCGGGCACCCTCACAAGGGGTGTTCGTACGGTCACGTTATCGAAAAGCGCCTCCTCGACAGCTCGTCCGCGGCCCTCTGTCGCTTCTGTCACGGCCGCCCAAAGCGGACAATCGATCAAAACTATTGCTTCCAGAGGGAAACCTCACAAGGAGCTTCATTGACTCTCTGCTCACCGAGCGAAAGTGTTACAGAGCACGACTTACCTAAGACGAACGGTATTCTACCGAAGAGTCGGACGGAGAAGTTTGAATCTGAAAGAAAGGGTGCCCGTCGCGGACCCTAAAATAAAGAAAGACGTGCCTCTCGGAGCGCGGGCGAAAAAGGGGGATTGAAACACATCGCCCGAGGTAGCCCAGTGCGCCGGAGGGCGTCGCTTGTTTTACCCGTGGTGAAGGGCCGGCAACACGGCGAGCGCTCCCTAGTGGCGGACGTGCTCTCCTGCGCTGTGAAGCAATTCTCACGGTAAAACGAAATAAAATTTCACGCTGAGTCTGGGACTCTTTCGGGGCTTGACCCGGGGTCTATCTCAAACAGACGCTCACGAAGCCCCTCGCGGGTGGACGACAGCTACCTGGTTGATCCTGCCAGTTATCATATGCTTGTCTCAAAGATTAAGCCATGCATGTCTAAGTGCAAGCCACATTAAGGTGAAACCGCGGAAGGCTCATTATATCAGTTATGGTTCAATAGATCGTACTTCAGTTACATGGATAACTGCGGAAATACTGGAGCTAATACATGCCAACAGAGTCCCGACCGGAGACGGAAGGGACGCTTTTATTAGATCAAAACCAATCGGTGGTTTCGGCCATCGTCTACTTTGGTGACTCTGAATAACTTTGGGCTGATCGCACGGCCTTCGTGCCGGCGACGCATCTTTCAAATGTCTGCCTTATCAACTGTCGATGGTAGGTTCTGCGCCTACCATGGTTGTAACGGGTAACGGGGAATCAGGGTTCGATTCCGGAGAGGGAGCCTGAGAAACGGCTACCACATCCAAGGAAGGCAGCAGGCGCGCAAATTA
Source organism: Excoecaria cochinchinensis (assembly GCA_947683425.1). Classification (NCBI taxonomy): domain Eukaryota; kingdom Viridiplantae; phylum Streptophyta; class Magnoliopsida; order Malpighiales; family Euphorbiaceae; genus Excoecaria; species Excoecaria cochinchinensis. Next base: position 5,710 of record CANTUQ010000456.1, on the reverse strand, counting down.
CCCACTCCCGGCTCGGGGAGGTAGTGACGAAAGATAACGATACGGGACTCATCCGAGGCCCCGTAATCGGAATGACTACACTTTAAATCCTTTAAGGAGTATCAATTGGAGGGCAAGTCTGGTGCCAGCAGCCGCGGTAATTCCAGCTCCAATAGCGTATATAAAAGTTGTTGCGGTTAAAAAGCTCGTAGTTGGATCTGTGTCCCGCACCGTCGGTTCACCGCCCGACGGTGTCAAACTGACGCGATGCGGGACGTCCTGCCGGTGGCGTGTCTAGCTGGCGGCTTTCGGGTCGTTGGGCGGCGCCGATTCAATCCTGTCGCGGTGCTCTTCATTGAGTGTCGAGGTGGGCCGGCACTTTTACTTTGAACAAATTAGAGTGCTTCAAGCAGGCTGGATATTGCCTGAATGCTAGTGCATGGAATAATGGAATAGGACCTCGGTTCTATTTTGTTGGTTTTCAGAACCAGAGGTAATGATTAATGGAGACAGGCGGGGGCATTCGTATTGCGACGTTAGAGGTGAAATTCTTGGATCGTCGCAAGACGGACCGAAGCGAAAGCATTTGCCAAGGATGTTCTCGTTGATCAAGAACGAAAGTTAGAGGTTCGAAGGCGATCAGATACCGCCCTAGTTCTAACCATAAACGATGTTGACTAGCCATCGATAAAGGTTCTTTTTATGCCTTATCGGGCAGCTTCCGGGAAACCAAAGTTTTTGAATTCCGGGGGAAGTATGGTTGCAAAGCTGAAACTTAAAGGAATTGACGGAAGGGCACCACCAGGAGTGGAGCCTGCGGCTTAATTTGACTCAACACGGGAAACCTCACCAGGCCCGGACACTGGAAGGATTGACAGATTGAGAGCTCTTTCTTGATTCAGTGGGTGGTGGTGCATGGCCGTTCTTAGTTGGTGGAGCGATTTGTCTGCTTAATTGCGATAACGAACGAGACTCTAGCCTGCTAACTAGTCGTTTCCGGCTTCCTTTGTTGCAGCCGGCGAAGACAAATCTTCTTAGAGGGACAGGCGGCTTCTAGCCGCACGAGATTGAGCAATAACAGGTCTGTGATGCCCTTAGATGTTCTGGGCCGCACGCGCGCTACAATGAAGGTATCAGCGTGTCCTCCCTGGCCGAAAGGTCCGGGTAACCCGCTGAAACACCTTCGTGCTTGGGATTGGGGCTTGAAATTGTTCCCCATGAACGAGGAATTCCCAGTAAAGGCGTGTCATTAGCACGCCTTGATTACGTCCTGCCCTTTGTACACACCGCCCGTCGCTACTACCGATTGAATGATTTAGTGAGGTCTTCGGACTGGCGCGCGGTGTTCCTTCGGGATCGCCGCTGCCGCCGGAAAGATGACCAAACTTGATCATTTAGAGGAAGTAAAAGTCGTAACAAGGTTTCCGTAGGTGAACCTGCGGAAGGATCATTACCGTATTCTTGCGAAAGCAACGTTTTACGATAAAAATCAAAACGATACGACTGTCAGAGTACCGCTCGAGGCGCGCGGGTAACGGCTGTATGGCCTCTGCGCGCCGATGGTTTTATGTCGTAAAAATCCACTACGTTCCCGAGTTCGTGATTGCGCCTCGGAGAGGGACGGCCCCCGAGAGGGAGAGAGCGAGATGCGTAGGTAGGGCCACCGACACGGTCAGAGACGGTTCGATTCCACTCGTGTCACCAGGTCCTTGCGCGCTCCTCTCTCTACTCGGCGCGGACGTCCTCTCGCCGACTGGCTTGCCTGATCGAACGACGGAGCAGATGACCGGGAGATGGCCCAAAACAGGGAGGCCAGATGAAGTGTCGGTATCGGACGCTAAACACCCTACAGAAGTGCGTACGCCTCGCTCGACCAGTGCTTTGATTTCAGAGTGCGGGCGTCGCCTTCTTTGCCGGTGAGCTGATAGTAATGCGGTGGAGCGGCGAGAGCCTCTCCATATCCGCGCCGACGCGACCCGGTGGTCACAACATACCGTCTAACCATGCCTCCACTCCGGTGGTGTAAAAGGCGACTTGATGGTTTGGGAGTTTAAAACCGCGCTTACAGCGTACAGAGAGAGAAAGAAGTCACACAGAGAAAATGAGGCGCGTCGCGTCTCATCGACTTCTTTTTTTTTTTCGCTGGTGGACTCCAATTTTCTTCGGAAGTATTCCTCTTGACTGCTTGTCGCCGTACACGAGAGCTCGCTCACGCGACGCGCTCCGCCGGCTTCAAAATGTTTTAAAAAATACAAACCATTTCAGTGGATCCCTTGCTCGTGGGTCGATGAAGAACGCAGCTAATTGCGCGTTGCCATGTGAACTGCAGGACACATGAACATTGACAATTCGAACGCACATTGCGGCCCTAGGACTTGTTCCTGGGCCACACCTGACTGAGGGTCGGTGACCAAACTCAAAGACCAGACTGTTCTGTCGTTTACGACAGAGCGAGATTGGAGTCTCCGCGCGCAAGCGTGGTACTCTTAAAATCCTCAGGGTGGTCGCTTCACCGCTTCCCCGTAAAGAGAAAGCACTCTGCCTAGCGGTACGTCTTATAAAGGATAGCCAGAGAGCGCCCTCGTGCGCTAGACAGCTCCAGACGTTCTGCCAAAAGCGGCGGGTGTGTGACGTTTCTTGTTCTCGGACTCGACGTCGCGCCGCCCGTCTTGAAGACTTGGAGGTATGCCTTACAAAGAGCAACCGCGCAGTTTGCATTTTATTTTCTCGCACTTTGCGTTTCGCCTCCGCGCGATTCGCCTTTCACGACCTCAGTTCAGGTGAGATTACCGGCTGAATTTAAGCATATTACTAAGCCGAGGAAAAGAAACTAACAAGGATTCCCCTAGTAGCAGCGAGCGAACAGGGAAGAGCCCAGCGCTGAATCCCCCGGGCCTCGCTCGGCGGGAAATGTAGCGTTTGGGAGGGCCCGTCAACACGGCGACTCGCTCACTGGTTCAAGTCCAACTTGAATGGGGCCACACAGAGGGTGACAGGCCCGTAGAGCAGGAGCGGTTGTCGTGTGGGTCTCTCCTTAGAGTCGGTTTGCTTGAGAGTGCAGACTTAAGTGGGTGGTAAACTCCATCTAAGGCTAATATGACCACGAGACCGATAGCACACAAGTACCGTGAGGGAAAGGTGAAAAGAACTTTGAAGAGAGAGTTCAAGAGTACGTGAAACTGAAGTGGTGTAAACGACGAGTTCGAAAAGTCCGAATGGTGAGATTCAAGCTTACCGTGCCGGTGGCCCTCGGGTTCAGATGGCGTCGTCAGCTCGGGCTTCGGTTCGGGTCATACGGCGTCACTCGTCCTGGGGGTATCTGTCTGGTGCGGTGGGCTGCACTTCTCGCCTAGTAGGACGTCGCGACCCGTTGGGATGTTCCGTTCACTGGCCCCTGGTGGAGCCCGCGCCGGAGCGTGGCCTTGTGCCGCGTTGCTGTTTGCACGGACCCGGGGTGACCTGATCGGCGCCCGACGGTATCAAAGCTTGGGAAGAGGCCGCACAGAGGATGCGTTCGATGGCCGTTTCGGCCTACACTCGGACAGGCCTGCACCCGGTCAGCGGCGCTTCTGCTTTCGATACTCGTCCGACCCGTCTTGAAACACGGACCAAGGAGTCTAACATGTGCGCGAGTCATTGGGCTCTGCGAAACCTAAAGGCGAAATGAAAGTGAAGGCCACGCACTTGTGCTGGTGCTTAGGGGTGATGGTCGTTCCTACACGGGCGGCCCGCAACCCCGGGGCGTCTCGTTCTCTTTGAGAAGTGGCGCACCCAGAGCGTACACGTTGGGACCCGAAAGATGGTGAACTATGCCTGGCCAGGACGAAGTCAGGGGAAACCCTGATGGAGGTCCGTAGCGATTCTGACGTGCAAATCGATCGTCGGAGCTGGGTATAGGGGCGAAAGACTAATCGAACCATCTAGTAGCTGGTTCCCTCCGAAGTTTCCCTCAGGATAGCTGGCGCTCATATAGAGTTTCATCCGGTAAAGCGAATGATTAGAGGCCTTGGGCCGAAACGACCTCAACCTATTCTCAAACTTTAAATGGGTGAGAACTCCGGCTTGCTTAGGTGAAGCCGCGAGACTCACGAATCAGAGTGCCAAGTGGGCCAATTTTGGTAAGCAGAACTGGCGCTGTGGGATGAACCAAACGCCGAGTTAAAGCGCCTAAATCGACGCTCATTGGAAACCATGAAAGGCGTTGGTTGCTTAAGACAGCAGGACGGTGGCCATGGAAGTCGGAATCCGCTAAGGAGTGTGTAACAACTCACCTGCCGAAGCAACTAGCCCTGAAAATGGATGGCGCTGAAGCGTCGTGCTTATACTCGGCCGTCAGGGCAAGAGAGGCTGGACTTGTCCCCATGAAGCTCTGACGAGTAGGAGGGTCGCGTCGGTGTGCGCAGAAGGGTCTGGGCGTGAGCCTGCCTGGAGCCGCCGACGGTGCAGATCTTGGTGGTAGTAGCAAATACTCCAGAGAGGCCCTGGAGGACTGATGTGGTAGAAGGGTTTCGTGTGAACAGCCGTTGCACACGAGTCAGTCGATCCTAAGCCCTAGGAGAAATCCGAAGTCGATGCGCGAGTCTTGCTATGCTTTTTGCCCTGTGCGAAAACAAACAGAGGTGCAGACCGCCGTCGGGCGAAAGGGAATCCGGTTCCTATTCCGGAACCCAGCATCGGAACCGTTCCAATCGGGCCCTTAAAGCTCGTCAGGGTAACCTAACATGCCCCGGAGACGCCGTCGGGAGCTGCCGGGAGAGTTATCTTTTCTGTATAAGTGCGCACACCCCCTGGAAGCCTCTAGCAGGGAGATAGGGGGCAGCGCGCGAAGAGCATCGCACTTGCGGCGATGTCGGCAGCGTCCTCTCGGACCTTGAAAATCCGGGTGAGGGCCACGTGGACATCCGATCTGGTTCGTACCCATATCCGCAGCAGGTCTCCAAGGTGAATAGCCTCTAGTCGATAGAATAATGTAGGTAAGGGAAGTCGGCAAATTGGATCCGTAACTTCGGGATAAGGATTGGCTCTGAGGTTCTAGGTGAGTCGGGCTTGTCAGAGAAGCGGTCGGTTCTTGTGTCGGATGCCGGGCCTGGGTGAGGTCGAGCCGCAAGGCGAGATCAATCCCGGTCCCAGCGCTTCGGCCTACCCGTGGACCTTTCAAGCTTCAGGGGCCGTGGATCACGGCGGCTGGGCAACTGGCCGTCCCGCGCGTCTCCTACGGCCACCATCTAAAGAACAACTTAGAACTGGCACTGACCAGGGGAATCCGACTGTCTAATTAAAACAAAGCATTGCGATGGACCTAGCGGTTGTTGACGCAATGTGATTTCTGCCCAGTGCTCTGAATGTCAACGTGAAGAAATTCAAGCAAGCGCGGGTAAACGGCGGGAGTAACTATGACTCTCTTAAGGTAGCCAAATGCCTCGTCATCTAACTAGTGACGCGCATGAATGGATTAACGAGATTCCCACTGTCCCTATCTACTATCTAGCGAAACCGCTGGCAAGGGAACGGACTTGCAGAAATCGGTGGGGAAAGAAGACCCTGTTGAGTTTGACTTTAGCTTGATATTGTATAACGACATGAGAGGCGTAGCATAAGTGGGAGGTGCTTGCACCGACGTTGAAATACCACTACTTTCATCGTTGTTGTACTTACTCGGTTGGACGGGGCGCGCCCCCCTCGGGCTTCAAAACCCTTGGGACGGCGGTCGTTCTAGCACCAAGCGTAGAGA
>CANTUQ010000455.1:12500-74686 GCA_947683425.1 Excoecaria cochinchinensis | reverse complement strand
GCATCGAGAATTGGCTTCGTCGGAAATCCGACGAATTTTTACGGATTTCCCTAGGGGTACCCCTAGGAAAAATCACCAGAATCGAAAAATCGTAAAAAGTGGTGAAATTTTGGATCCGAGTCCAATAATTCGGGAAGACTCGATCGGAATAGCTAATGGAAGCTTGCCGGTCACAACGCATCGAGAATTGGCTTCGTCGGAATCCGACGAATTTTTACGGATTTTCCTAGGGGTACCCCTAGGGAAAATCACCAGAATCGAAAAATCGTAAAAAGTTGTGAAATTTTTGATCCGAGTCCAATAATTCGGGAAGACTCGATCGGAATAGCTACTAAAAGGCTTGCCGGGTCACAACGCATCGAGAAATGGCTTCGTCGGAATCCGACGAATTTTTACAGATTTTCCTAGGGGTACCCCAAGGGAAAATCACCAGATCGAAAAATCGTAAAAAGTGGTGAAATTTTGGATCCGAGTCAAATAATTCAGGAAGACTCGATCGGAATAGCTACTGGAAGCTTGCCGGGTCACAACGCATCGAGAATTGGCTTCGTCAAAATTTTTACGGATTTCCCTAGGGGTACCCCTAGGGGAAAATCACCAGAATCGAAAAATCGTAAAAAGTGGTGAAATTTTGGATCGAGTCCAATAATTCGGGAAGACTCGATCGGAATAGCTACTGGAAGCTTGCCGGTCACAACGCATCGTGAATTGGCTTCGTCGAAATCGACGAATTTTTACGGATTTCCTCAGGGGTACCCCTTGGAAAAATCACTAGAATCGAAAAAATCGTAAAAAGTGGTGAAATTTTTGATCCGAGTCCAATAATTTGGGAAAACTCGATCGAATAGCTACTGGAAGCTTGCCGGGTCACAACGCATCTAGAATTGGTTTCGTCGGAATTTTTACGGATTTCCCCTAGGGGAACCCCTAGGGAAAATCACCAGAATCGAAAAATCGTAAAAAGTGGTGAAATTTTGGATCCGATTCCAATAATTCGGGAAGACTCGATCGGAATAGCTACTGGAAGCTTGCCGGTCACAACGCATCAAGAATTGGCTTCGTCGGAATCCGACGAATTTTTACGGATTTCCCTAGGGGTACCCCTAGGGAAAATCACTAGAATCGAAAAATCGTAAAAAGTGGTGAAATTTTGATCCGAGTCCAATAATTTGGGGAAGACTCGATCGGAATAGCTACTGGAAGCTTGCCGGTCACAACGCATCGAGAATTGGCATCGTCGGAATTTTTACGGATTTCCCTAGGGGAACCCATAGGGAAAATGACCAGAATCGAAAAATCGTAAAAAGTGGTGAAATTTTGGATCCGAGTCCAATAATTCGGGAAGACTCGATCGGAAGAGCTACTGGAAGCTTGCGGTCACAACGCATCGAGAATTGACTTCGTTGGAATCCGACGAATTTTTACGGATTTCCCTAGGGATACCCTAGGGAAAATCACCAGATCAAAAATCGTAAAAAGTGGTGAAATTTTGGATCCGAGTCCAATAATTCGGGAAGACTCGATCAGAATAGCTACTGGAAGCTTGCCGGTCACAACGCATCGAGAATTGTCTTCGTCGGAATTTTTACGGATTTCCCTAGGGGTACCCCTAGGGAAAATCACCAAAATCGAAAAATCGTAAAAAGTGGTGAAATTTTTGATCCGAGTCAAATAATTCGGGAAGACTCATCGGAATAGCTACTGGAAGCTTGCCGGTCACAACGCATCGAGAATTGGCTTCGTCGAAATCCGACGAATTTTTACGGATTTCCCTAGGGGTACCCCTAGGGAAAATCACCAGAATCGAAAAATCGTAAAAAGTGGTGAAATTTTGGATCCGAGTCCAATAATTCGGGAAGACTCGATCGGAATAGCTACTGGAAGCTTGCCGGTCACAACGCATCAAGAATTGGCTTCGTCGGAATTTTTACGGATTTCCCTTGGGGTACCCCTAGGAAAAATCACCAGAATCGAAAAAATCGTAAAAAGTGGTGAAATTTTGGATCCGAGTCCAATAATTAGGGAAGACTCAATCGGAATAGCTACTAGAAGCTTGCCGGTCACAACGCATCGTGAATTGGCTTCGTCGGAATCCGACGAATTTTTACGGATTTCCCTAGGGGTACCCCTAGGGAAAATCACCAAAATCGAAAAATCGTAAAAAGTGGTGAAATTTTGGATCCGAGTCCAATAATTCGGGAAGACTCAATCGGAATAGCTACTGGAAGCTTGCCGGTCACAACGCATCGAGAATTGGCTTCGTCGGAATCCGACGAATTTTTACGGATTTCCCTAGGGGTACCCCTAGGGAAAATCACCAGATCGAAAAATCGTAAAAAGTGGTGAAATTTTGGATCCGAGTCCAATAATTTGGGAAAACTCGATCGGAATAGCTACTGGAAGCTTGCGGTCACAACGCATCGAGAATTGGCTTCGTCGGAATTTTTACGGATTTCCCTAGGGGTTACCCCTAGGGAAAATCACCAGAATCGAAAAATCGTAAAAAGTGGTGAAATTTTGGATCCGAGTCCAATAATTAGGGAAGACTCAATCGGAATAGCTACTGGAAGCTTGCCGGTCACAACGCATCGTGAATTTGCTTCGTCGGAATCCGACGAATTTTTAAGGATTTCCCTAGGGGTACCCCTAGGGAAAATCACCAGAATCGAAAAATCGTAAAAAAGTGGTGAAATTCTGGATCCTAGTCCAATAATTCAGGAAGACTCGATCGGAATAGCTACTGGAAGCTTGCCGGTCACAACGCATCGAGAATTGGCTTCGTCGAAATCGACGAATTTTTACGGATTTCCCTTCAAAAAATCGTAAAAGTAGTGAAATTTTGGATCCGAGTCCAATAATTTGGGGAAGACTCAATCGGAATAGCTACTGGAAGCTTGCCGGTCACAACGCATCGTGGAATTGGCTTCGTCGGAATCCGACGAATTTTTATGGATTTCCCTAGGGGTACCCCTAGGAAAAATCACCAGAATCGAAAAAATCATAAAAAAGTAGTGAAATTTTGGATCCGGAGTCCAATAATTCGGGAAGACTCAATCGGAATAGCTACTGGAAACTTGCCGGTCACAACGCATCGAGAATTAGCTTCGTCGGAATCCGACGAATTTTTACAGATTTCCCAAGGGGGTACCCCTAGGGAAAATCACTAGAATCGAAAAATCGTAAAAAGTGGTGAAATTTTGGATCCGAGTCCAATAATTCGGGAAGACTCGATCGGAATAGCTACTGGAAGCTTGCCGGTCACAACGCATCGAGAATTGGCTTCGTCGGAATCCGACGAATTTTTACGGATTTCCTTTCGAAAAATCGTAAAAAGTGGTGAAATTTTGGATCCGAGTCCAATAATTTGGGAAGACTCGATCGGAATAGCTACTGGAAGCTTGCAGGTCACAACGCATCGAGAATTGGCTTCGTCGTAATTTTTTACGGATTTCCCCTAGGGGTACCCCTAGGGAACATCACCAGAATCGAAAAATCGTAAAAAGTAGTGAAATTTTTGATCCGAGTCCAATAATTCGGGAAGACTCAATCGGAATAGCTACTGGAAACTTGCCGGTCACAACGCATCGAGAATTAGCTTCGTCGGAATCCGACGAATTTTTACGGATTTCCCTAGGGGTACCCCTAGGGAAAATCACTAGAATCGAAAAATCGTAAAAGTGGTGAAAATTTTGGATCCGAGTCCGATAATTTGGGAAGACTCGATCGGAATAGCTACTGGAAGCTTGCCGGGTCACAACGCATCGAGAATTGGCTTCGTCGGAATCCGACGAATTTTTACGGATTTCCCTTCGAAAAATCGTAAAAAGTGGTGAAATTTTGGATCCGAGTCCAATAATTTGGGAAGACTCGATCGGAATAGCTACTGGAAGCTTGCCGGTCACAACGCATCGAGAATTGGCTTCGTCGTAATTTTTACAGATTTCCCTAGGGGTACCCCTAGGGAAAATCACCAGAATCGAAAAATCGTAAAAAGTGGTGAAATTTTTGATCCGAGTCCAATAATTCGGGAAGACTCGATCGGAATAGCTACTGGAAGCTTGCCGGTCACAACGCATCGAGAATTGGCTTCGTCGGAATCCGACGAATTTTTACGGATTTCCCTAGGGGTACCCCTAAGGAAAATCACCAGAATCGAAAAATCGTAAAAAGTGGTGAAATTTTGGATCCGAGTCCAATAATTCGGGAAGACTCGATCGGAATAGCTACTGGAAGCTTGCCGGTCGCAACGCATCGAGAATTGGCTTCGTCGGAATCCGACGAATTTTTATGGATTTCCCTAGGGGTACCCCTAGGGAAAATCACCAGAATCGAAAAATCGTAAAAAGTGGTGAAATTTTGGATCCGAGTCCAATAATTCGGGAAGACTCGATTGGAATAGCTACTGGAAGCTTGCCGGTCACAACGCATCAAGAATTGGCTTCGTCGGAATTTTTACGGATTTCCCTAGGGGTACCCCTATGGAAAATTACTAGAATCGAAAAATCGTAAAAAGTGGTGAAATTTTGGATCCGAGTCCAATAATTCGGGAAGACTCGATTGGAATAGCTACAGGAAGCTTGCCGGTCACAACGCATTGAGAATTGGCTTCGTCGAAATTTTTACGGATTTCCCTAGGGGTACCCCTATGGAAAATCACTAGAATCGAAAAATCGTAAAAAGTGGTGAAATTTTGGATCCGAGTCCAATAATTCGGGAAGACTCGATCGGAATAGCTACTGGAAGCTTGAAGGTCCCAACGCATCGAGAATTGGCTTCATCGAAATCCGACGAATTTTTACGGATTTCCCTAGGGGTACCCCTAGGGAAAATCACCAGAATCGAAAAATCGTAAAAAGTGGTGAAATTTTGGATCCGAGTCCAATAATTCGGGAAGACTCGATCAGAATAGCTACTGGAAGCTTGCCGGTCTCAACGCATCGAGAATTGGCTTCGTCGGAATTTTTACGGATTTCCCTAGGGGTACCCCTAGGGAAAATCACTAGAATCGAAAAATCGTAAAAAGTAGTGAAATTTTTGATCCGAGTCCAATAATTCGGGAAGACTCAATCGGAATAGCTACTGGAAACTTGCCGGTCACAACGCATCGAGAATTAGCTTAGTCGTAATTTTTACGGATTTCCCTAGGGGTACCCCTAGGGAAAATCACCAGAATCGAAAAATCGTAAAAAGTAGTGAAATTTTTGATCCGAGTCCAATAATTCGGGAAGACTCAATCGGAATAGCTACTGGAAACTTGCCGGTCACAACGCATCGAGAATTAGCTTCGTCGGAATCCGACGAATTTTTACGGATTTCCCTAGGGGTACCCCTAGGGAAAATCACTAGAATCGAAAAATCGTAAAAAGTGGTGAAATTTTGGATCCGAGTCCGATAATTTGGGAAGACTCGATCGGAATAGCTACTGGAAGCTTGCCGGTCACAACGCATCGAGAATTGGCTTCGTCGGAATCCGACGAATTTTTACGGATTTCCCTTCGAAAAATCGTAAAAAGTGGTGAAATTTTGGATCCGAGTCCAATAATTTGGGAAGACTCGATCGGAATAGCTACTGGAAGCTTGCCGGTCACAACGCATCGAGAATTGGCTTCGTCGTAATTTTTACAGATTTCCCTAGGGGTACCCCTAGGGAAAATCACCAGAATCGAAAAATCGTAAAAAGTGGTGAAATTTTTGATCCGAGTCCAATAATTCGGGAAGACTCGATCGGAATAGCTACTGGAAGCTTGCCGGTCACAACGCATCGAGAATTGGCTTCGTCGGAATCCGACGAATTTTTACGGATTTCCCTAGGGGTACCCCTAAGGAAAATCACCAGAATCGAAAAATCGTAAAAAGTGGTGAAATTTTGGATCCGAGTCCAATAATTCGGGAAGACTCGATCGGAATAGCTACTGGAAGCTTGCCGGTCGCAACGCATCGAGAATTGGCTTCGTCGGAATCCGACGAATTTTTATGGATTTCCCTAGGGGTACCCCTAGGGAAAATCACCAGAATCGAAAAATCGTAAAAAGTGGTGAAATTTTGGATCCGAGTCCAATAATTCGGGAAGACTCGATTGGAATAGCTACTGGAAGCTTGCCGGTCACAACGCATCAAGAATTGGCTTCGTCGGAATTTTTACGGATTTCCCTAGGGGTACCCCTATGGAAAATTACTAGAATCGAAAAATCGTAAAAAGTGGTGAAATTTTGGATCCGAGTCCAATAATTCGGGAAGACTCGATTGGAATAGCTACTGGAAGCTTGCCGGTCACAACGCATCGAGAATTGGCTTCGTCGAAATTTTTACGGATTTCCCTAGGGGTACCCCTATGGAAAATCACTAGAATCGAAAAATCGTAAAAAGTGGTGAAATTTTGGATCCGAGTCCAATAATTCGGGAAGACTCGATCGGAATAGCTACTGGAAGCTTGAAGGTCCCAACGCATCGAGAATTGGCTTCATCGAAATCCGACGAATTTTTACGGATTTCCCTAGGGGTACCCCTAGGGAAAATCACCAGAATCGAAAAATCGTAAAAAGTGGTGAAATTTTGGATCCGAGTCCAATAATTCGGGAAGACTCGATCAGAATAGCTACTGGAAGCTTGCCGGTCTCAACGCATCGAGAATTGGCTTCGTCGGAATTTTTACGGATTTCCCTAGGGGTACCCCTAGGGAAAATCACTAGAATCGAAAAATCTTAAAAAGTGGTGAAATTTTGGATCCGAGTCCAATAATTCGGGAAGACTCGATCGGAATAGCTACTGGAAACTTGCCGGTCACAACGCATCGAGAATTAGCTTCGTCGGAATCCGACGAATTTTTACGGATTTCCCTAGGGGTACCCCTAGGGAAAATCACTAGAATCGAAAAATCGTAAAAAGTGGTGAAATTTTGGATCCGAGTCCGATAATTCGGGAAGACTCGATCGGAATAGCTACTGGAAGCTTGCCGGTCACAACGCATCGAGAATTGGCTTCGTCGGAATTTTTACGGATTTTCGTAGGGGTACCCCTAGGGAAAATCACCAGAATTGAAAAATCGTAAAAAGTGGTGAAATTTTGGATCCGAGTCCAATAATTCGGGAAGACTCGATCGGAATAGCTACTGGAAGCTTGCCGGTCACAACGCATCGAGAATTGGCTTCGTCGGAATTTTTACGGATTTCCCTAGGGGTACCCCTAGGGAAAATCACCAGAATCGAAAAATCGTAAAAAGTGGTGAAATTTTGGATCCGAGTCCAATAATTCGGGAAGACTCGATCGGAATAGCTACTGGAAGCTTGCCGGTCACAACGCATCGAGAATTGGCTTCGTCGGAATTTTTACGGATTTCCCTAGGGGTACCCCTAGGGAAAATCACCAGAATCGAAAAATCGTAAAAAGTGGTGAAATTTTGGATCCGAGTCCAATAATTCGGGAAGACTCGATCGGAATAGCTACTGGAAGCTTGCCGGTCACAACGCATCGAGAATTGACTTCGTCGGAATTTTTACGGATTTTCGTAGGGGTACCCCTAGGGAAAATCACCAGAATTGAAAAATCGTAAAAAGTGGTGAAATTTTGGATCCGAGTCCAATAATTCGGGAAGACTCGATCGGAATAGCTACTGGAAGCTTGCCGGTCACAACGCATCGAGAATTGGCTTCGTCGGAATTTTTACGGATTTCCCTAGGGGTACCCCTAGGGAAAATCACCAGAATCGAAAAATCGTAAAAAGTGGTGAAATTTTGGATCCGAGTCCAATAATTCGGGAAGACTCGATCGGAATAGCTACTGGAAGCTTGCCGGTCACAACGCATCGAGAATTGGCTTCGTTGGAATCCGACGAATTTTTACGGATTTCCCTAGGGGTACCCCTAGGGAAAATCACCAGAATCGAAAAATCGTAAAAAGTGGTGAAATTTTGGATCCGAGTCCAATAATTCGGGAAGACTCGATCGGAATAGCTACTGGAAGCTTGCCGGTCACAACGCATCGAGAATTGGCTTCGTCGGAATTTTTACGGATTTTCGTAGGGGTACCCCTAGGGAAAATCACCAGAATCGAAAAATCGTAAAAAGTGGTGAAATTTTTGATCCGAGTCCAATAATTCGGGAAGACTCGATCGGAATAGCTACTAGAAGCTTGCCGGTCACAACGCATCGAGAATTGGCTTCGTCGGAATTTTTACGGATTTTCGTAGGGGTACCCCTAGGGAAAATCACCAGAATCGAAAAATCGTAAAAAGTGGTGAAATTTTGGATCCGAGTCCAATAATTCGGGAAGACTCGATCGGAATAGCTACTGGAAGCTTGCCGGTCACAACGCATCGAGAATTGGCTTCGTCGGAATTTTTACGGATTTCCCTAGGGGTACCCCTAGGGAAAATCACCAGAATCGAAAAATCGTAAAAAGTGGTGAAATTTTGGATCCGAGTCCAATAATTCGGGAAGACTCGATCGGAATAGCTACTGGAAGCTTGCCGGTCACAACGCATCGAGAATTGGCTTCGTCGGAATTTTTACGGATTTCCCTAGGGGTACCCCTAGGGAAAATCACCAGAATCGAAAAATCGTAAAAAGTGGTGAAATTTTGGATCCGAGTCCAATAATTCGGGAAGACTCGATCGGAATAGCTACTGGAAGCTTGCCGGTCACAACGCATCGAGAATTGGCTTCGTCGGAATTTTTACGGATTTTCGTAGGGGTACCCCTAGGGAAAATCACCAGAATCGAAAAATCGTAAAAAGTGGTGAAATTTTGGATCCGAGTCCAATAATTCGGGAAGACTCGTTCGGAATAGCTACTGGAAGCTTGCCGGTCACAACGCATCGAGAATTGGCTTCGTCGGAATTTTTACGGATTTCCCTAGGGGTACCCCTAGGGAAAATCACCAGAATCGAAAAATCGTAAAAAGTGGTGAAATTTTGGATCCGAGTCCAATAATTCGGGAAGACTCGATCGGAATAGCTACTGGAAGCTTGCCGGTCACAACGCATCGAGAATTGGCTTCGTTGGAATCCGACGAATTTTTACGGATTTCCCTAGGGGTACCCCTAGGGAAAATCACCAGAATCGAAAAATCGTAAAAAGTGGTGAAATTTTGGATCCGAGTCCAATAATTCGGGAAGACTCGATCGGAATAGCTACTGGAAGCTTGCCGGTCACAACGCATCGAGAATTGGTTTCGTCGGAATTTTTACGGATTTTCGTAGGGGTACCCCTAGGGAAAATCACCAGAATCGAAAAATCGTAAAAAGTGGTGAAATTTTTGATCCGAGTCCAATAATTCGGGAAGACTCGATCGAAATAGCTACTGGAAGCTTGCCGGTCACAACGCATCGAGAATTGGCTTCGTCGGAATTTTTACGGATTACCCTAGGGGTACCCCTAGGGAAAATCACCAGAATCGAAAAATCGTAAAAAGTGGTGAAATTTTGGATCCGAGTACAATAATTCGGGAAGACTCGATCGGAATAGCTACTAGAAACTTTCCGGTCACAACGCATCGAGAATTGGCTTCGTCGGAATTTTTACGGATTTTCCTAGGGGTACCCCTAGGGAAAATCACCAGAATCGAAAAATCGTGAAAAGTGGTGAAATTTTGGATCCGAGTCCAATAATTCGGGAAGACTTGATCGGAATAGCTACTAGAAGCTTGCCGGTCACAACGCATCGAGAATTGGCTTCGTCGGAATTTTTACGGATTTCCCTAGGGGTACCCCTAGGGAAAATCACCAGAATCGAAAAATCGTAAAAAGTGGTGAAATTTTGGATCCGAGTCCAATAATTCGGGAAGACTCGATCGGAATAGCTACTGGAAGCTTGCCGGTCACAACGCATCGAGAATTGGCTTCGTCGGAATTTTTACGGATTTCCCTAGGGGTACCCCTAGGGAAAATCACCAGAATCGAAAAATCGTAAAAAGTGGTGAAATTTTGGATCCGAGTCCAATAATTCGGGAAGACTCGATCGGAATAGCTACTGGAAGCTTGCCGGTCACAACGCATCGAGAATTGACTTCGTCGGAATTTTTACGGATTTTCGTAGGGGTACCCCTAGGGAAAATCACCAGAATTGAAAAATCGTAAAAAGTGGTGAAATTTTGGATCCGAGTCCAATAATTCGGGAAGACTCGATCGGAATAGCTACTGGAAGCTTGCCGGTCACAACGCATCGAGAATTGGCTTCGTCGGAATTTTTACGGATTTCCCTAGGGGTACCCCTAGGGAAAATCACCAGAATCGAAAAATCGTAAAAAGTGGTGAAATTTTGGATCCGAGTCCAATAATTCGGGAAGACTCGATCGGAATAGCTACTGGAAGCTTGCCGGTCACAACGCATCGAGAATTGGCTTCGTTGGAATCCGACGAATTTTTACGGATTTCCCTAGGGGTACCCCTAGGGAAAATCACCAGAATCGAAAAATCGTAAAAAGTGGTGAAATTTTGGATCCGAGTCCAATAATTCGGGAAGACTCGATCGGAATAGCTACTGGAAGCTTGCCGGTCACAACGCATCGAGAATTGGCTTCGTCGGAATTTTTACGGATTTTCGTAGGGGTACCCCTAGGGAAAATCACCAGAATCGAAAAATCGTAAAAAGTGGTGAAATTTTTGATCCGAGTCCAATAATTCGGGAAGACTCGATCGGAATAGCTACTAGAAGCTTGCCGGTCACAACGCATCGAGAATTGGCTTCGTCGGAATTTTTACGGATTTTCGTAGGGGTACCCCTAGGGAAAATCACCAGAATCGAAAAATCGTAAAAAGTGGTGAAATTTTGGATCCGAGTCCAATAATTCGGGAAGACTCGATCGGAATAGCTACTGGAAGCTTGCCGGTCACAACGCATCGAGAATTGGCTTCGTCGGAATTTTTACGGATTTCCCTAGGGGTACCCCTAGGGAAAATCACCAGAATCGAAAAATCGTAAAAAGTGGTGAAATTTTGGATCCGAGTCCAATAATTCGGGAAGACTCGATCGGAATAGCTACTGGAAGCTTGCCGGTCACAACGCATCGAGAATTGGCTTCGTCGGAATTTTTACGGATTTCCCTAGGGGTACCCCTAGGGAAAATCACCAGAATCGAAAAATCGTAAAAAGTGGTGAAATTTTGGATCCGAGTCCAATAATTCGGGAAGACTCGATCGGAATAGCTACTGGAAGCTTGCCGGTCACAACGCATCGAGAATTGGCTTCGTCGGAATTTTTACGGATTTTCGTAGGGGTACCCCTAGGGAAAATCACCAGAATCGAAAAATCGTAAAAAGTGGTGAAATTTTTGATCCGAGTCCAATAATTCGGGAAGACTCGATCGGAATAGCTACTAGAAGCTTGCCGGTCACAACGCATCGAGAATTGGCTTCGTCGGAATTTTTACGGATTTTCGTAGGGGTACCCCTAGGGAAAATCACCAGAATCGAAAAATCGTAAAAAGTGGTGAAATTTTGGATCCGAGTCCAATAATTCGGGAAGACTCGATCGGAATAGCTACTGGAAGCTTGCCGGTCACAACGCATCGAGAATTGGCTTCGTCGGAATTTTTACGGATTTCCCTAGGGGTACCCCTAGGGAAAATCACCAGAATCGAAAAATCGTAAAAAGTGGTGAAATTTTGGATCCGAGTCCAATAATTCGGGAAGACTCGATCGGAATAGCTACTGGAAGCTTGCCGGTCACAACGCATCGAGAATTGGCTTCGTCGGAATTTTTACGGATTTCCCTAGGGGTACCCCTAGGGAAAATCACCAGAATCGAAAAATCGTAAAAAGTGGTGAAATTTTGGATCCGAGTCCAATAATTCGGGAAGACTCGATCGGAATAGCTACTGGAAGCTTGCCGGTCACAACGCATCGAGAATTGGCTTCGTCGGAATTTTTACGGATTTTCGTAGGGGTACCCCTAGGGAAAATCACCAGAATCGAAAAATCGTAAAAAGTGGTGAAATTTTGGATCCGAGTCCAATAATTCGGGAAGACTCGATCGGAATAGCTACTGGAAGCTTGCCGGTCACAACGCATCGAGAATTGGCTTCGTCGGAATTTTTACGGATTTCCCTAGGGGTACCCCTAGGGAAAATCACCAGAATCGAAAAATCGTAAAAAGTGGTGAAATTTTGGATCCGAGTCCAATAATTCGGGAAGACTCGATCGGAATAGCTACTGGAAGCTTGCCGGTCACAACGCATCGAGAATTGGCTTCGTTGGAATCCGACGAATTTTTACGGATTTCCCTAGGGGTACCCCTAGGGAAAATCACCAGAATCGAAAAATCGTAAAAAGTGGTGAAATTTTGGATCCGAGTCCAATAATTCGGGAAGACTCGATCGGAATAGCTACTGGAAGCTTGCCGGTCACAACGCATCGAGAATTGGTTTCGTCGGAATTTTTACGGATTTTCGTAGGGGTACCCCTAGGGAAAATCACCAGAATCGAAAAATCGTAAAAAGTGGTGAAATTTTTGATCCGAGTCCAATAATTCGGGAAGACTCGATCGAAATAGCTACTGGAAGCTTGCCGGTCACAACGCATCGAGAATTGGCTTCGTCGGAATTTTTACGGATTACCCTAGGGGTACCCCTAGGGAAAATCACCAGAATCGAAAAATCGTAAAAAGTGGTGAAATTTTGGATCCGAGTACAATAATTCGGGAAGACTCGATCGGAATAGCTACTAGAAACTTTCCGGTCACAACGCATCGAGAATTGGCTTCGTCGGAATTTTTACGGATTTTCCTAGGGGTACCCCTAGGGAAAATCACCAGAATCGAAAAATCGTGAAAAGTGGTGAAATTTTGGATCCGAGTCCAATAATTCGGGAAGACTTGATCGGAATAGCTACTAGAAGCTTGCCGGTCACAACGCATCGAGAATTGGCTTCGTCGGAATTTTTACGGATTTCCCTAGGGGTACCCCTAGGGAAAATCACCAGAATCGAAAAATCGTAAAAAGTGGTGAAATTTTGGATCCGAGTCCAATAATTCGGGAAGACTCGATCGGAATAGCTACTGGAAGCTTGCCGGTCACAACGCATCGAGAATTGGCTTCGTCGGAATTTTTACGGATTTCCCTAGGGGTACCCCTAGGGAAAATCACCAGAATCGAAAAATCGTAAAAAGTGGTGAAATTTTGGATCCGAGTCCAATAATTCGGGAAGACTCGATCGGAATAGCTACTGGAAGCTTGCCGGTCACAACGCATCGAGAATTGACTTCGTCGGAATTTTTACGGATTTTCGTAGGGGTACCCCTAGGGAAAATCACCAGAATTGAAAAATCGTAAAAAGTGGTGAAATTTTGGATCCGAGTCCAATAATTCGGGAAGACTCGATCGGAATAGCTACTGGAAGCTTGCCGGTCACAACGCATCGAGAATTGGCTTCGTCGGAATTTTTACGGATTTCCCTAGGGGTACCCCTAGGGAAAATCACCAGAATCGAAAAATCGTAAAAAGTGGTGAAATTTTGGATCCGAGTCCAATAATTCGGGAAGACTCGATCGGAATAGCTACTGGAAGCTTGCCGGTCACAACGCATCGAGAATTGGCTTCGTTGGAATCCGACGAATTTTTACGGATTTCCCTAGGGGTACCCCTAGGGAAAATCACCAGAATCGAAAAATCGTAAAAAGTGGTGAAATTTTGGATCCGAGTCCAATAATTCGGGAAGACTCGATCGGAATAGCTACTGGAAGCTTGCCGGTCACAACGCATCGAGAATTGGCTTCGTCGGAATTTTTACGGATTTTCGTAGGGGTACCCCTAGGGAAAATCACCAGAATCGAAAAATCGTAAAAAGTGGTGAAATTTTTGATCCGAGTCCAATAATTCGGGAAGACTCGATCGGAATAGCTACTAGAAGCTTGCCGGTCACAACGCATCGAGAATTGGCTTCGTCGGAATTTTTACGGATTTTCGTAGGGGTACCCCTAGGGAAAATCACCAGAATCGAAAAATCGTAAAAAGTGGTGAAATTTTGGATCCGAGTCCAATAATTCGGGAAGACTCGATCGGAATAGCTACTGGAAGCTTGCCGGTCACAACGCATCGAGAATTGGCTTCGTCGGAATTTTTACGGATTTCCCTAGGGGTACCCCTAGGGAAAATCACCAGAATCGAAAAATCGTAAAAAGTGGTGAAATTTTGGATCCGAGTCCAATAATTCGGGAAGACTCGATCGGAATAGCTACTGGAAGCTTGCCGGTCACAACGCATCGAGAATTGGCTTCGTCGGAATTTTTACGGATTTCCCTAGGGGTACCCCTAGGGAAAATCACCAGAATCGAAAAATCGTAAAAAGTGGTGAAATTTTGGATCCGAGTCCAATAATTCGGGAAGACTCGATCGGAATAGCTACTGGAAGCTTGCCGGTCACAACGCATCGAGAATTGGCTTCGTCGGAATTTTTACGGATTTTCGTAGGGGTACCCCTAGGGAAAATCACCAGAATCGAAAAATCGTAAAAAGTGGTGAAATTTTGGATCCGAGTCCAATAATTCAGGAAGACTCGATCGGAATAGCTACTGGAAGCTTGCCGGTCACAACGCATCGAGAATTGGCTTCGTCGGAATTTTTACGGATTTCCCTAGGGGTACCCCTAGGGAAAATCACCAGAATCGAAAAATCGTAAAAAGTGGTGAAATTTTGGATCCGAGTCCAATAATTCGGGAAGACTCGATCGGAATAGCTACTGGAAGCTTGCCGGTCACAACGCATCGAGAATTGGCTTCGTTGGAATCCGACGAATTTTTACGGATTTCCCTAGGGGTACCCCTAGGGAAAATCACCAGAATCGAAAAATCGTAAAAAGTGGTGAAATTTTGGATCCGAGTCCAATAATTCGGGAAGACTCGATCGGAATAGCTACTGGAAGCTTGCCGGTCACAACGCATCGAGAATTGGTTTCGTCGGAATTTTTACGGATTTTCGTAGGGGTACCCCTAGGGAAAATCACCAGAATCGAAAAATCGTAAAAAGTGGTGAAATTTTTGATCCGAGTCCAATAATTCGGGAAGACTCGATCGAAATAGCTACTGGAAGCTTGCCGGTCACAACGCATCGAGAATTGGCTTCGTCGGAATTTTTACGGATTACCCTAGGGGTACCCCTAGGGAAAATCACCAGAATCGAAAAATCGTAAAAAGTGGTGAAATTTTGGATCCGAGTACAATAATTCGGGAAGACTCGATCGGAATAGCTACTAGAAACTTTCCGGTCACAACGCATCGAGAATTGGCTTCGTCGGAATTTTTACGGATTTTCCTAGGGGTACCCCTAGGGAAAATCACCAGAATCGAAAAATCGTGAAAAGTGGTGAAATTTTGGATCCGAGTCCAATAATTCGGGAAGACTTGATCGGAATAGCTACTAGAAGCTTGCCGGTCACAACGCATCGAGAATTGGCTTCGTCGGAATTTTTACGGATTTCCCTAGGGGTACCCCTAGGGAAAATCACCAGAATCGAAAAATCGTAAAAAGTGGTGAAATTTTGGATCCGAGTCCAATAATTCGGGAAGACTTGATCGGAATAGCTACTGGAAGCTTGCCGGTCACAACGCATCGAGAATTGGCTTCGTCGAAATCCGACGAGTTTTTACGGATTTCCCTAGGGGTACCCCTAGGGAAAATCACCAGAATCGAAAAATCGTGAAAAGTGGTGAAATTTTGGGTCCGAGTCCAATAATTCGGGAAGACTCGATCGGAATAGCTACTAGAAGCTTGCCGGTCACAACGCATCGAGAATTGGCTTCGTCGGAATCCGACGAATTTTTACGGATTTCCCTAGGGGTACCCCTAGGGAAAATCACCAGAATCGAAAAATCGTAAAAAGTGGTGAAATTTTTGATCCGAGTCCAATAATTCGGGAAGACTCGATCGAAATAGCTACTGGAAGCTTGCCGGTCACAACGCATCGAGAATTGGCTTCGTCGGAATTTTTACGGATTACCCTAGGGGTACCCCTAGGGAAAATCACCAGAATCGAAAAATCGTAAAAAGTGGTGAAATTTTGGATCCGAGTACAATAATTCGGGAAGACTCGATCGGAATAGCTACTAGAAGCTTTCCGGTCACAACGCATCGAGAATTGGCTTCGTCAGAATTTTTACGGATTTTCCTAGGGGTACCCCTAGGGAAAATCACCAGAATCGAAAAATCGTGAAAAGTGGTGAAATTTTGGATCCGAGTCCAATAATTAGGGAAGACTTGATCGGAATAGCTACTAGAAGCTTGCCGGTCACAACGCATCGAGAATTGGCTTCGTCGGAATTTTTACGGATTTTCGTAGGGGTACCCCTAGGGAAAATCACCAGAATCGAAAAATCGTAAAAAGTGGTGAAATTTTGGATCCGAGTCTAATAATTCGGGAAGACTCGATCGGAATAGCTACTGGAAGCTTGCCGGTCACAACGCATCGAGAATTGGCTTCGTCGGAATTTTTACGGATTTCCCTAGGGGTACCCCTAGGGAAAATCACTAGAATCGAAAAATCGTAAAAAGTGGTGAAATTTTGGATCCGAGTCCAATAATTCGGGAAGACTCGATCGGAATAGCTACTGGAAGCTTGCCGGTCACAACGCATCGAGAATTGGCTTCGTCGGAATTTTTACGGATTTTCGTAGGGGTACCCCTAGGGAAAATCACCAGAATCGAAAAATCGTAAAAAGTGGTGAAATTTTGGATCCGAGTCCAATAATTCGGGAAGACTCGATCGGAATAGCTACTGGAAGCTTGCCGGTCACAACGCATCGAGAATTGGCTTCGTCGGAATTTTTACGGATTTCCCTAGGGGTACCCCTAGGGAAAATCACCAGAATCGAAAAATCGTAAAAAGTGGTGAAATTTTGGATCCGAGTCCAATAATTCGGCAAGACTCGATCGGAATAGCTACTGGAAGCTTGCCGGTCACAACGCATCGAGAATTGGCTTCGTTGGAATCCGATTAATTTTTACGGATTTTCCTAGGGGTACCCCTAGGGAAAATCACCAGAATCGAAAAATCGTAAAAAGTGGTGAAATTTTGGATCCGAGTCCAATAATTCGGGAAGACTCGATCGGAATAGCTACTGGAAGCTTGCCGGTCACAACGCATCGAGAATTGGCTTCGTCGGAATTTTTACGGATTTTCGTAGGGGTACCCCTAGGGAAAATCACCAGAATCGAAAAATCGTAAAAAGTGGTGAAATTTTTGATCCGAGTCCAATAATTCGGGAAGACTCGATCGAAATAGCTACTGGAAGCTTGCCGATCACAACGCATCGAGAATTGGCTTCGTCGGAATTTTTACGGATTACCCTAGGGGTACCCCTAGGGAAAATCACCAGAATCGAAAAATCGTAAAAAGTGGTGAAATTTTGGATCCGAGTACAATAATTCGGGAAGACTCGATCAGAATAGCTACTAGAAACTTTTCGGTCACAACGCATCGAGAATTGGCTTCGTCGGAATTTTTACGGATTTTCCTAGGGGTACCCCTAGGGAAAATCACCAGAATCGAAAAATCGTGAAAAGTGGTGAAATTTTGGATCCGAGTCCAATAATTCGGGAAGACTTGATCGGAATAGCTACTAGAAGCTTGCCGGTCACAACGCATCGAGAATTGGCTTCGTCGAAATTTTTACGGATTTCCCTAGGGGTACCCCTAGGGAAAATCACCAGAATCGAAAAATCGTAAAAAGTGGTGAAATTTTGGATCCGAGTCCAATAATTCGGGAAGACTTGATCGGAATAGCTACTGGAAGCTTGCCGGTCACAACGCATCGAGAATTGGCTTCGTCGGAATCCGACGAGTTTTTACGGATTTCCCTAGGGGTACCCCTAGGGAAAATCACCAGAATCGAAAAATCGTGAAAAGTGGTGAAATTTTGGGTCCGAGTCCAATAATTCGGGAAGACTCGATCGGAATAGCTACTAGAAGCTTGCCGGTCACAACGCATCGAGAATTGGCTTCGTCGGAATCCGACGAATTTTTACGGATTTCCCTAGGGGTACCCCTAGGGAAAATCACCAGAATCGAAAAATCGTAAAAAGTGGTGAAATTTTTAATCCGAGTCCAATAATTCGGGAAGACTCGATCGAAATAGCTACTGGAAGCTTGCCGGTCACAACGCATAGAAAATTGGCTTCGTCGGAATTTTTACGGATTACCCTAGGGGTACCCCTAGGGAAAATCACCAGAATCGAAAAATCGTAAAAAGTGGTGAAATTTTGGATCCGAGTACAATAATTGGGGAAGACTCGATCGGAATAGCTACTAGAAGCTTTCCGGTCACAACGCATCGAGAATTGGCTTCGTCGGAATTTTTACGGATTTTCCTAGGGGTACCCCTAGGGAAAATCACCAGAATCGAAAAATCGTGAAAAGTGGTGAAATTTTGGATCCGAGTCAAATAATTCGGGAAGACTGGATCGGAATAGCTACTAGAAGCTTGCCGGTCACAACGCATCGAGAATTGGTTTCGTCGGAATTTTTACGGATTTCCCTAGGGGTACCCCTAGGGAAAATCACCAGAATCGAAAAATCGTGAAAAGTGGTGAAATTTTGGATCCGAGTCCAATAATTCGGGAAGACTTGATCGGAATAGCTACTGGAAGCTTGCCGGTCACAACGCATCGAGAATTGGCTTCGTCGAAATCCGACGAGTTTTTACGGATTTCCCTAGGTGTACCCCTAGGGAAAATCACCAGAATCGAAAAATCGTGAAAAGTGGTGAAATTTTGGGTCCGAGTCCAATAATTCGGGAAGACTCGATCGGAATAGCTACTAGAAGCTTGCCGGTCACAACGCATCGAGAATTGGCTTCGTCGGAATCCGACGAATTTTTACGGATTTCCTTAGGGGTACCCCTAGGGAAAATCACCAGAATCGAAAAATCGTAAAAAGTGGTGAAATTTTTGATCCGAGTCCAATAATTTGGGAAGACTCGATCGAAATAGCTACTGGAAGCTTGCCGGTCACAACGCATCGAGAATTGGCTTCGTCGGAATTTTTACGGATTACCCTAGGGGTACCCCTAGGGAAAATCACCAGAATCGAAAAATCGTAAAAAGTGGTGAAATTTTGGATCCGAGTACAATAATTCGGGAAGACTCGATCGGAATAGCTACTAGAAGCTTTCCGGTCACAACGCATCGAGAATTGGCTTCGTCGGAATTTTTACGGATTTTCCTAGGGGTACCCCTAGGGAAAATCACCAGAATCGAAAAATCGTGAAAAGTGGTGAAATTTTGGATCCGAGTCCAATAATTCGGGAAGACTTGATCGGAATAGCTACTAGAAGCTTGCCGGTCACAACGCATCGAGAATTGGCTTCGTCGGAATTTTTACGGATTTCCCTAGGGGTACCCCTAGGGAAAATCAACAGAATCGAAAAATCGTAAAAAGTGGTGAAATTTGGGATCCGAGTCCAATAATTCGGGAAGACTTGATCGGAATAGCTACTGGAAGCTTGCCGGTCACAACGCATCGAGAATTGGCTTCGTCGGAATCCGACGAGTTTTTACGGATTTCCCTAGGGGTACCCCTAGGGAAAATCACCAGAATCGAAAAATCGTGAAAAGTGGTGAAATTTTGGGTCCGAGTCCAATAATTCGGGAAGACTCGATCGGAATAGCTAATAGAAGCTTGCCGGTCACAACGCATCGAGAATTGGTTTCGTCTGAATCCGACGAATTTTTACGGATTTCCCTAGGGGTATCCCTAGGGAAAATCACCAGAATCGAAAAATCGTAAAAAGTGGTGAAATTTTGGATCCGAGTCCAATAATTCGGGAAGACTCGATCGGAATAGCTACTGGAAGCTTGCCGGTCACAACGCATCAAGAATTGGCTTCGTCAGAATTTTTACGGATTTCCCTAGGGGTACCCCTCGGGAAAATCACCAGAATCGAAAAATCATAAAAAGTGGTGAAATTTTGGATCCGAGTCCAATAATTCGGGAAGACTCGATCGAAATAGCTACTGGAAGCTTGCCGGTCACAACGCATCGAGAATTGGCTTCGTCGGAATTTTTACGGATTACCCTAGGGGTACCCCTAGGGAAAATCACCAGAATCGAAAAATCGTAAAAAGTGGTGAAATTTTGGATCCGAGTACAATAATTCGGGAAGACTCGATCGGAATAGCTACTAGAAGCTTTCCGGTCACAACGCATCGAGAATTGGCTTCGTCGGAATTTTTACGGATTTTCCTAGGGGTACCCCTAGGGAAAATCACCAGAATCGAAAAATCGTGAAAAGTGGTGAAATTTTGGATCCGAGTCCAATAATTCGGGAAGACTTGATCGGAATAGCTACTAGAAGCTTGCCGGTCACAACGCATCGAGAATTGGCTTCGTCGGAATTTTTACGGATTTCCCTAGGGGTACCCCTAGGGAAAATCAACAGAATCGAAAAATCGTAAAAAGTGGTGAAATTTGGGATCCGAGTCCAATAATTCGGGAAGACTTGATCGGAATAGCTACTGGAAGCTTGCCGGTCACAACGCATCGAGAATTGGCTTCGTCGGAATCCGACGAGTTTTTACGGATTTCCCTAGGGGTACCCCTAGGGAAAATCACCAGAATCGAAAAATCGTGAAAAGTGGTGAAATTTTGGGTCCGAGTCCAATAATTCGGGAAGACTCGATCGGAATAGCTACTAGAAGCTTGCCGGTCACAACGCATCGAGAATTGGTTTCGTCTGAATCCGACGAATTTTTACGGATTTCCCTAGGGGTACCCCTAGGGAAAATCACCAGAATCGAAAAATCGTAAAAAGTGGTGAAATTTTGGATCCGAGTCCAATAATTCAGGAAGACTCGATCGGAATAGCTACTGGAAGCTTGCCGGTCACAACGCATCAAGAATTGGCTTCGTCAGAATTTTTACGGATTTCCCTAGGGGTACCCCTAGGGAAAATCACCAGAATCGAAAAATCGTAAAAAGTGGTGAAATTTTGGATCCGAGTCCAATAATTCGGGAAGACTTGATCGGAATAGCTACTGGAAGCTTGCCGGTCACAACGCATCGAGAATTGGCTTCGTCGGAATTTTTACGGATTTTCCTAGGGGTACCCCTAGGGAAAATCACCAGAATCGAAAAATCGTGAAAAGTGGTGAAATTTTGGATCCGAGTCCAATAATTCGGGAAGACTTGATCGGAATAGCTACTAGAAGCTTGCCGGTCACAACGCATCGAGAATTGGCTTCGTCGGAATTTTTACGGATTTCCCTAGGGGTACCCCTACGGAAAATCAACAGAATCGATAAATCGTAAAAAGTGGTGAAATTTTGGATCCGAGTCCAATAATTCGGGAAGACTTGATCGGAATAGCTACTGGAAGCTTGCCGGTCACAACGCATCGAGAATTGGCTTCGTCGGAATCCGACGAGTTTTTACGGATTTCCCTAGGGGTACCCCTAGGGAAAATCACCAGAATCGAAAAATCGTGAAAAGTGGTGAAATTTTGGGTCCGAGTCCAATAATTCGGGAAGACTCGATCGGAATAGCTACTAGAAGCTTGCCGGTCACAACGCATCGAGAATTGGTTTCGTCTGAATCCGACGAATTTTTACGGATTTCCCTAGGGGTACCCCTAGGGAAAATCACCAGAATCGAAAAATCGTAAAAAGTGGTGAAATTTTGGATCCGAGTCCAATAATTCAGGAAGACTCGATCGGAATAGCTACTGGAAGCTTGCCGGTCACAACGCATTAAGAATTGGCTTCGTCAGAATTTTTACGGATTTCCCTAGGGGTACCCCTAGGGAAAATCACCAGAATCGAAAAATCGTAAAAAGTGGTGAAATTTTGGATCCGAGTCCAATAATTCGGGAAGACTTGATCGGAATAGCTACTGGAAGCTTGCCGGTCACAACGCATCGAGAATTGGCTTCGTCGGAATTTTTACGGATTTTCCTAGGGGTACCCCTAGGGAAAATCACCAGAATCGAAAAATCGTGAAAAGTGGTGAAATTTTGGATCCGAGTCCAATAATTCGGGAAGACTTGATCGGAATAGCTACTAGAAGCTTGCCGGTCACAACGCATCGAGAATTGGCTTCGTCGGAATTTTTACGGATTTCCCTAGGGGTACCCCTACGGAAAATCAACAGAATCGATAAATCGTAAAAAGTGGTAAAATTTTGGATCCGAGTCCAATAATTCGGGAAGACTTGATCGGAATAGCTACTGGAAGCTTGCCGGTCACAACGCATCGAGAATTGGCTTCGTCGGAATCCGACGAGTTTTTACGGATTTCCCTAGGGGTACCCCTAGGGAAAATCACCAGAATCGAAAAATCGTGAAAAGTGGTGAAATTTTGGGTCCGAGTCCAATAATTCGGGAAGACTCGATCGGAATAGCTACTAGAAGCTTGCCGGTCACAACGCATCGAGAATTGGTTTCGTCTGAATTCGACGAATTTTTACGGATTTCCCTAGGGGTACCCCTAGGGAAAATCACCAGAATCGAAAAATCGTAAAAAGTGGTGAAATTTTGGGAAGACTCGATCGGAATAGCTACTGGAAGCTTGCCGGTCACAACGCATCGAGAATTGGCTTCGTCGGAATCCGACGAATTTTTACGGATTTCCCTAGGGGTACCCCTAGGGAAAATCACCAGAATCGAAAAATCGTAAAAAGTGCTGAAATTTTTGATCCGAGTCCAATAATTCGGGAAGACTCGATCGAAATAGCTACTGGAAGCTTGCCGGTCACAACGCATCGAGAATTGGCTTCGTCGGAATTTTTACGGATTACCCTAGGGGTACCCCTAGGGAAAATCACCAGAATCGAAAAATCGTAAAAAGTGGTGAAATTTTGGATCCGAGTACAATAATTCGGGAAGACTCGATCGGAATAGCTACTAGAAGCTTTCCGGTCACAACGCATCGAGAATTGGCTTCGTCGGAATTTTTACGGATTTTCCTAGGGGTACCCCTAGGGAAAATCACCAGAATCGAAAAATCGTGAAAAGTGGTGAAATTTTGGATCCGAGTCCAATAATTCGGGAAGACTTGATCGGAATAGCTACTAGAAGCTTGCCGGTCACAACGCATCGAGAATTGGCTTCGTCGGAATTTTTACGGATTTCCCTAGGGGTACCCCTAGGGAAAATCACCAGAATCGAAAAATCGTAAAAAGTGGTGAAATTTTGGATCCGAGTCCAATAATTCGGGAAGACTCGATCGGAATAGCTACTGGAAGCTTGCCGGTCACAACGCATCAAGAATTGGCTTCGTCAGAATTTTTACGGATTTCCCTAGGGGTACCCCTCGGGAAAATCACCAGAATCGAAAAATCATAAAAAGTGGTGAAATTTTGGATCCGAGTCCAATAATTCGGGAAGACTCGATCGAAATAGCTACTGGAAGCTTGCCGGTCACAACGCATCGAGAATTGGCTTCGTCGGAATTTTTACGGATTACCCTAGGGGGTACCCCTAGGGAAAATCACCAGAATCGAAAAATCGTAAAAAGTGGTGAAATTTTGGATCCGAGTACAATAATTCGGGAAGACTCGATCGGAATAGCTACTAGAAGCTTTCCGGTCACAACGCATCGAGAATTGGCTTCGTCGGAATTTTTACGGATTTTCCTAGGGGTACCCCTAGGGAAAATCACCAGAATCGAAAAATCGTGAAAAGTGGTGAAATTTTGGATCCGAGTCCAATAATTCGGGAAGACTTGATCGGAATAGCTACTAGAAGCTTGCCGGTCACAACGCATCGAGAATTGGCTTCGTCGGAATTTTTACGGATTTCCCTAGGGGTACCCCTAGGGAAAATCAACAGAATCGAAAAATCGTAAAAAGTGGTGAAATTTGGGATCCGAGTCCAATAATTCGGGAAGACTTGATCGGAATAGCTACTGGAAGCTTGCCGGTCACAACGCATCGAGAATTGGCTTCGTCGGAATCCGACGAGTTTTTACGGATTTCGCTAGGGGTACCCCTAGGGAAAATCACCAGAATCGAAAAATCGTGAAAAGTGGTGAAATTTTGGGTCCGAGTCCAATAATTCGGGAAGACTCGATCGGAATAGCTACTAGAAGCTTGCCGGTCACAACGCATCGAGAATTGGTTTCGTCTGAATCCGACGAATTTTTACGGATTTCCCTAGGGGTACCCCTAGGGAAAATCACCAGAATCGAAAAATCGTAAAAAGTGGTGAAATTTTGGATCCGAGTCCAATAATTCAGGAAGACTCGATCGGAATAGCTACTGGAAGCTTGCCGGTCACAACGCATCAAGAATTGGCTTCGTCAGAATTTTTACGGATTTCCCTAGGGGTACCCCTAGGGAAAATCACCAGAATCGAAAAATCGTAAAAAGTGGTGAAATTTTGGATCCGAGTCCAATAATTCGGGAAGACTTGATCGGAATAGCTACTGGAAGCTTGCCGGTCACAACGCATCGAGAATTGGCTTCGTCGGAATTTTTACGGATTTTCCTAGGGGTACCCCTAGGGAAAATCACCAGAATCGAAAAATCGTGAAAAGTGGTGAAATTTTGGATCCGAGTCCAATAATTCGGGAAGACTTGATCGGAATAGCTACTAGAAGCTTGCCGGTCACAACGCATCGAGAATTGGCTTCGTCGGAATTTTTACGGATTTCCCTAGGGGTACCCCTAGGGAAAATCAACAGAATCGATAAATCGTAAAAAGTGGTGAAATTTTGGATCCGAGTCCAATAATTCGGGAAGACTTGATCGGAATAGCTACTGGAAGCTTGCCGGTCACAACGCATCGAGAATTGGCTTCGTCGGAATCCGACGAGTTTTTACGGATTTCCCTAGGGGTACCCCTAGGGAAAATCACCAGAATCGAAAAATCGTGAAAAGTGGTGAAATTTTGGGTCCGAGTCCAATAATTCGGGAAGACTCGATCGGAATAGCTACTAGAAGCTTGCCGGTCACAACGCATCGAGAATTGGTTTCGTCTGAATTCGACGAATTTTTACGGATTTCCCTAGGGGTACCCCTAGGGAAAATCACCAGAATCGAAAAATCGTAAAAAGTGGTGAAATTTTGGGAAGACTCGATCGGAATAGCTACTGGAAGCTTGCCGGTCACAACGCATCGAGAATTGGCTTCGTCGGAATCCGACGAATTTTTACGGATTTCCCTAGGGGTACCCCTAGGGAAAATCACCAGAATCGAAAAATCGTAAAAAGTGCTGAAATTTTTGATCCGAGTCCAATAATTCGGGAAGACTCGATCGAAATAGCTACTGGAAGCTTGCCGGTCACAACGCATCGAGAATTGGCTTCGTCGGAATTTTTACGGATTACCCTAGGGGTACCCCTAGGGAAAATCACCAGAATCGAAAAATCGTAAAAAGTGGTGAAATTTTGGATCCGAGTACAATAATTCGGGAAGACTCGATCGGAATAGCTACTAGAAGCTTTCCGGTCACAACGCATCGAGAATTGGCTTCGTCGGAATTTTTACGGATTTTCCTAGGGGTACCCCTAGGGAAAATCACCAGAATCGAAAAATCGTGAAAAGTGGTGAAATTTTGGATCCGAGTCCAATAATTCGGGAAGACTTGATCGGAATAGCTACTAGAAGCTTGCCGGTCACAACGCATCGAGAATTGGCTTCGTCGGAATTTTTACGGATTTCCCTAGGGGTACCCCTAGGGAAAATCACCAGAATCGAAAAATCGTAAAAAGTGGTGAAATTTTGGATCCGAGTCCAATAATTCGGGAAGACTTGATCGGAATAGCTACTGGAAGCTTGCCGGTCACAACGCATCGAGAATTGGCTTCGTCGGAATCCGACGAGTTTTTACGGATTTCCCTAGGGGTACCCCTAGGGAAAATCACCAGAATCGAAAAATCGTGAAAAGTGGTGAAATTTTGGGTCCGATTCCAATAATTCGGGAAGACTCAATCGGAATAGCTACTAGAAGCTTGCCGGTCACAACGCATCGAGAATTGGCTTCGTCGGAATCCGACGAATTTTTACGGATTTCCTTACCCCTAGGGAAAATCACCAGAATCGAAAAATCGTAAAAAGTGGTGAAATTTTTGATCCGAGTCAAATAATTCGGGAAGACTCGATCGAAATAGCTACTGGAAGCTTGCCGGTCACAACGCATCGAGAATTGGCTTCGTCGGAATTTTTACGGATTACCCTAGGGGTACCCCTAGGGAAAATCACCAGAATCGAAAAATCGTAAAAAGTGGGGAAATTTTGGATCCGAGTACAATAATTCGGGAAGACTCGATCGGAATAGCTACTAGAAGCTTTCCGGTCACAACGCATCGAGAATTGGCTTCGTCGGAATTTTTACGGATTTTCCTAGGGGTACCCCTAGGGAAAATCACCAGAATCGAAAAATCGTGAAAAGTGGTGAAATTTTGGATCCGAGTCCAATAATTCGGGAAGACTTGATCGGAATAGCTACTAGAAGCTTGCCGGTCACAACGCATCGAGAATTGGCTTCGTCGGAATTTTTACGGATTTCCCTAGGGGTACCCCTAGGGAAAATCAACAGAATCGAAAAATCGTAAAAAGTGGTGAAATTTTGGATCCGAGTCCAATAATTCGGGAAGACTTGATCGGAATAGCTACTGGAAGCTTGCCGGTCACAACGCATCGAGAATTGGCTTCGTCGGAATTCGACGAGTATTTACGGATTTCCCTAGGGGTACCCCTAGGGAAAATCACCAGAATCGAAAAATCGTGAAAAGTGGTGAAATTTTGGGTCCGAGTCCAATAATTCGGGAAGACTCGATCGGAATAGCTACTAGAAGCTTGCCGGTCACAACGCATCGAGAATTGGTTTCGTCTGAATCCGACGAATTTTTACGGATTTCCCTAGGGGTACCCCTAGGGAAAATCACCAGAATCGAAAAATCGTAAAAAGTGGTGAAATTTTGGATCCGAGTCCAATAATTCGGGAAGACTCGATCGGAATAGCTACTAGAAGCTTGCCAGTCACAACGCATCGAGAATTGGCTTCGTCGGAATTTTTACGGATTTCCCTAGGGGTACCCCTAGGGAAAATCACCAGAATCGAAAAATCGTAAAAAGTGGTGAAATTTTGGATCCGAGTCCAATAATTCGGGAAGACTTGATCGAAATAGCTACTGGAAGCTTGCCGGTCACAACGCATCGAGAATTGGTTTCGTCGGAATCCGACGAGTTTTTACGGATTTCCCTAGGGGTACCCCTAGGGAAAATCACCAGAATCGAAAAATCGTGAAAAGTGGTGAAATTTTGGGTCCGAGTCCAATAATTCGGGAAGACTCGATCGGAATAGCTACTAGAAGCTTGCCGGTCACAACGCATCGAGAATTGGTTTCGTCTGAATCCGACGAATTTTTACGGATTTCCCTAGGGGTACCCCTAGGGAAAATCACCAGAATCGAAAAATCGTAAAAAGTGGTGAAATTTTGGATCCGAGTCCAATAATTCGGGAAGACTCGATCGGAATAGCTACTGGAAGCTTGCCGGTCACAACGCATCGAGAATTGGCTTCGTCGGAATTTTTACGGATTTCCCTAAGGGTACCCCTAGGGAAAATCACCATAATCGAAAAATCGTAAAAAGTGGTGAAATTTTGGATCCGAGTCCAATAATTCGGGAAGACTCGATCGGAATAGCTACTAGAAGCTTGCCGGTCACAACGCATCGAGAATTGGCTTCGTCGGAATTTTTACGGATTTCCCTACGGGTACCCCTAGGGAAAATCACCAGAATCGAAAAATCGTGAAAAGTGGTGAAATTTTGGATCCGAGTCCAATAATTCGGAAAGACTTGATCGGAATAGCTACTAGAAGCTTGCTGGTCACAACGCATCGAGAATTGGCTTCGTCGCAATCCGACGAGTTTTTACGGATTTCCCTAGGGGTACCCCTAGGGAAAATCACCAGAATCGAAAAATCGTGAAAAGTGGTGAAATTTTGGATCCGAGTCCAATAATTCGGGAAGAGTTGATCGGAATAGCTACTGGAAGCTTGCCGGTCACTACGCATCGAGAATTGGCTTCGTCAGAATCCGACGAATTTTTACGGATTTTCCTAGGGGTACCCCTAGGGAAAATCACCAGAATCGAAAAATCGCAAAAAGTGGTGAAATTTTGGATCCGAGTCCAATAATTCGGGAAGACTCGATCGGAATAGCTACTAGAAGCTTGCCGGTCACAACGCATCGAGAATTGGCTTCGTCGGAATTTTTACAGATTTCCCTACGGGTACCCCTAGGGAAAATCACCAGAATCGAAAAATCGTGAAAAGTGGTGAAATTTTGGATCCGAGTCCAATAATTCGGGAAGACTTGATCAGAATAGCTACTAGAAGCTTGCCGGTCACAACGCATCGAGAATTGGCTTCGTCGCAATCCGACGAGTTTTTACGGATTTCCCTAGTGGTACCCCTAGGGAAAATCACCAGAATCGAAAAATCGTAAAAAGTGGTGAAATTTTGGATCCGAGTCCAATAATTCGAGAAGACTCAATCGGAATAGCTACTGGAAGCTTGCCGGTCACAACGCATCGAGAATTGGCTTCGTCGGAATTTTTACGGATTTTCGTAGGGGTACCCCTAGGGAAAATCACCAGAATCGAAAAATCGTAAAAAGTGGTGAAATTTTGGATCCAAGTCCAATAATTCGGGAAGACTCGATTGGAATAGCTACTGGAAGCTTTCCGGTCACAACGCATCGAGAATTGGCTTCGTCGGAATTTTTACGGATTTCCCTCGGGGTACCCCTAGGGAAAATCACCAGAATCGAAAAATCGTAAAAAGTGGTGAAATTTTGGATCTGAGTCCAATAATTCGAGAAGACTCGATCGGAATAGCTACTGGAAGCTTGCCGGTCACAACGCATCGAGAATTGGCTTCGTCGGAATTTTTACGGATTTCCCTAGGGGTACCCCTAGGGAAAATCACCAGAATCGAAAAATCGTAAAAAGTGGTGAAATTTTGGATCCGAGTCCAATAATTCGGGAAGACTCGATCGGAATAGCTACTAGAAGCTTGCCGGTCACAACGCATCGAGAATTGGCTTCGTCGGAGTTTTTACGGATTTCCCTAGGGGTACCCCTAGGGAAAATCACCAGAATCGAAAAATCGTGAAAAGTGGTGAAATTTTGGATCCGAGTCCAATAATTCGGGAAGACTCGATCGGAATAGTTGCTGGAAGCTTGCAGGTCACAACGCATCGAGAATTGGCTTCGTCGGAATCCGACGAATTTTTACGGTTTTTCCTAGAGGTACCCCTAGGGAAAATCACCAGAATCGAAAAATCGTAAAAAGTGGTGAAATTTTGGATCCGAGTCCAATAATTCGGGAAGACTCGATCGGAATAGCTACTGGAAGCTTGCCGGTCACAACGCATCGAGAATTGGCTTCGTCGGAATTTTTACGGATTTCCCTAAGGGTACCCCTAGGGAAAATCACCATAATCGAAAAATCGTAAAAAGTGGTGAAATTTTGGATCCGAGTCCAATAATTCGGGAAGACTCGATCGGAATAGCTACTGCAAGCTTTCCGGTCACAACGCATCGAGAATTGGCTTCGTCGGAATTTTTACGGATATCCCTAGGGGTACCCCTAGGGAAAATCACCAGAATCGAAAAATCGTAAAAAGTGGTGAAATTTTGGATCCGAGTCCAATAATTCGGGAAGACTCGATCGGAATAGCTACTGAAAGCTTACCGGTCACAACGCATCGAGAATTGGCTTCGTCGGAATTTTTACGGATTTTCGTAGGGGTACCCCTAGGGAAAATCACCAGAATCGAAAAATCGTAAAAAGTGGTGAAATTTTGGATCCGAGTCCAATAATTCGGGAAGACTCGATCGGAATAGCTACTGCAAGCTTTTTGGTCACAACGCATCGAGAATTGGCTTCGTCGGAATTTTTACGGATTTCCCTAGGGGTACCCCTAGGGAAAATCACCAGAATCGAAAAATCGTAAAAAGTGGTGAAATTTTGGATCCGAGTCCAATAATTCGGGAAGACTCGATCGGAATAGCTACTGGAAGCTTGCCGGTCACAACGCATCGAGAATTGGCTTCGTCGGAATTCGACGAATTTTTACGGATTTCCCTAGGGGTACCCCTAGGGAAAATCACCAGAATCGAAAAATCGTAAAAAGTGGTGAAATTTTGGATCCGAGTCCAATAATTCGGGAAGACTCGATCGGAATAGCTACTGGAAGCTTGCCAGTCAATACGCATCGAGAATTGGCTTCGTCGGAATTTTTACGGATTTCCCTAGGGGTACCCCTAGGGAAAATCACCAGAATCGGAAAATCGTAAAAAGTGGTGAAATTTTGGATCCGAGTCCAATAATTCGGGAAGACTTGATCGGAATAGCTACTGGAAGCTTGCCGGTCATAACGCATCGAGAATTGGCTTCGTCGGAATCCGACGAGTTTTTACGAATTTCCCTAGGGGTACCCCTAGGGAAAATCACCAGAATCGAAAAATCGTAAAAAGTGGTGAAATTTTGGATCCGAGTCCAATAATTCGGGAAGACTCAATCGGAATAGCTACTGGAAGCTTGCCGGTCACAACGCATCGAGAATTGGCTTCGTCGGAATTTTTACGAATTTCCCTAGGGGTACCCCTAGGGAAAATCACCAGAATCGAAAAATCGTGAAAAGTGGTGAAATTTTGGATCCGAGTCCAATAATTCGGGAAGACTCGATCGGAATAGCTACTGGAAGCTTGCCGGTCACAACGCATCGAGAATTGGCTTCGTCGGAATCCGACGAATTTTTACGGATTTCCCTAGGGGTACCCCTAGGGAAAATCACCAGAATCGAAAAATCGTAAAAAGTGGTGAAATTTTGGATCCGAGTCCAATAATTCGGGAAGACTCGATCGGAATAGCTACTGGAAGCTTGCCGGTCACAACGCATCGAGAATTGGCTTCGACAGAATTTTTACGGATTTCCCTAGGGGTACCCCTAGGAAAAATCACCAGAATCGAAAAATCGTAAAAAGTGGTGAAATTTTGGATCCGAGTCCAATAATTCGGGAAGACTCGATCGGAATAACTATTGGAAACTTTCCGGTCATAACGCATCGAGAATTGGCTTCGTCGGAATTTTTACGGATTTCCCTAGGGGTACCCCTAGGGAAAATCACCAGAATCAAAAAATCGTAAAAAGTGGTGAAATTTTGGATCCGAGTCCAATAATTCGGGAAGACTCGATCGAAATAGCTACTGGAAGCTTGCCGGTCACAACGCATCGAGAATTGGCTTCGTCGGAATCCGACGAATTTTTACGGATTTCCCTAGGGGTACCCCTAGGGAAAATCACCAGAATCGAAAAATCGTAAAAAGTGGTGAAATTTTGGATCCGAGTCCAATAATTCGGGAAGACTCGATCGGAATAGCTACTGGAAGCTTGCCGGTCACAACGCATCGAGAATTGGCTTCGACAGAATTTTTACGGATTTCCCTAGGGGTACCCCTAGGGAAAATCACCAGAATCGAAAAATCGTAAAAAGTGGTGAAATTTTGGATCCGAGTCCAATAATTCGGGAAGACTCGATCGGAATAACTATTGGAAACTTTCCGGTCATAACGCATCGAGAATTGGCTTCGTCGGAATTTTTACGGATTTCCCTAGGGGTACCCCTAGGGAAAATCACCAGAATCAAAAAATCGTAAAAAGTGGTGAAATTTTGGATCCGAGTCCAATAATTCGGGAAGACTCGATCGGAATAGCTACTGGAAGCTTGCCGGTCACAACGCATCGAGAATTGGCTTCGTCAGAATCCGACGAATTTTTACGGATTTCCTTAGGGGTACCCCTAGGGAAAATCACCAGAATCGAAAAATCGTAAAAAGTGGTGAAATTTTGGATCCGAGTCCAATAATTTGGGAAGACTCGATCGGAATAGCTACTGGAAGCTTGCCGGTCACAACGCATCGAGAATTGGCTTCGTCGGAATCCGACGAATTTTTACGGATTTCCCTAGGGGTACCCCTAGGGAAAATCACCAGAATCGAAAAATCGTAAAAAGTGGTGAAATTTTGGATCCGAGTCCAATAATTCGGGAAGACTCGATCGGAATAGCTACTGGAAGCTTGCCGGTCACAACGCATCGAGAATTAGCTTCGTCGGAATTTTTACGGATTTTCGTAGGGGTACCCCTAGGGAAAATCACCAGAATCGAAAAATCGTAAAAAGTGGTGAAATTTTGGATCCGAGTCCAATAATTCGGGAAGACTCGATCGGAATAGCTACTGGAAGCTTTCCGGTCACAACGCATCGAGAATTGGCTTCGTCGGAATTTTTACGGATTTTCGTAGTGGTACCCCTAGGGAAAATCACCAGAATCGAAAAATCGTAAAAAGTGGTGAAATTTTGGATCCGAGTCCAATAATTCGGGAAGACTCGATCGGAATAGCTACTGGAAGCTTGCCGGTCACAACGCATCGAGAATTGGCTTCGTCGGAATTTTTACGGATTTTCGTAGGGGTACCCCTAGGGAAAATCACCAGAATCGAAAAATCGTAAAAAGTGGTGAAATTTTGGATCCGAGTCCAATAATTCGGGAAGACTCGATTGGAATAGCTACTGGAAGCTTGCCGGTCACAACGCATCGAGAATTGGCTTCGTCGGAATTCGACGAATTTTTACGGATTTCCCTAGGGGGTACCCCTAGGGAAAATCACCAGAATCGAAAAATCGTAAAAAGTGGTGAAATTTTGGATCCGAGTCCAATAATTCGGGAAGACTCGATCGGAATAGCTACTGGAAGCTTGCCAGTCAATACGCATCGAGAATTGGCTTCGTCGGAATTTTTACGGATTTCCCTAGGGGTACCCCTAAGGAAAATCACCAGAATCGAAAAATCGTAAAAAGTGGTGAAATTTTGGATCCGAGTCCAATAATTCGGGAAGACTCGATCGGAATAGCTACTGGAAGCTTGCCGGTCACAACGCATCGAGAATTGGCTTCGTCGGAATCCGACGAGTTTTTACGAAGTTCCCTAGGGGTACCCCTAGGGAAAATCACCAGAATCGAAAAATCGTAAAAAGTGGTGAAATTTTGGATCCGAGTCCAATAATTCGGGAAGACTCAATCGGAATAGTTACTGGAAGCTTGCCGGTCACAACGCATCGAGAATTGGCTTCGTCGGAATTTTTACGGATTTCCCTAGGGGTACCCCTAGGGAAAATCACCAGAATCGAAAAATCGTGAAAAGTGGTGAAATTTTGGATCCGAGTCCAATAATTCGGGAAGACTCGATCGGAATAGCTACTGGAAGCTTGCCGGTCACAACGCATCGAGAATTGGCTTCGTCGGAATGCGACGAATTTTTACGGATTTCCCTAGGGGTACCCCTAGGGAAAATCACCAGAATCGAAAAATCGTAAAAAGTGGTGAAATTTTTGATCCGAGTCCAATAATTCGGGAAGACTCGATCGGAATAGCTACTGGAAGCTTGCCGGTCACAACGCATCGAGAATTGGATTCGACGGAATTTTTACGGATTTCCCTAGGGGTACCCCTAGGGAAAATCACCAGAATCGAAAAATCGTAAAAAGTGGTGAAATTTTGGATCCGAGTCCAATAATTCGGGAAGACTCGATCGGAATAACTATTGAAAGCTTTCCGGTCACAACGCATCGAGAATTGGCTTCGTCGGAATTTTTACGGATTTCCCTAGGGGTACCCCTAGGGAAAATCACCAGAATCAAAAAATCGTAAAAAGTGGTGAAATTTTGGATCCGAGTCCAATAATTCGGGAAGACTCGATCGAAATAGCTACTGGAAGCTTGCCGGTCACAACGCATTGAGTATTGGCTTCGTCGGAATCCGACGAATTTTTACGGATTTCCGTAGGGGTACCCCTAGGGAAAATCACCAAAATCGAAAAATCGTAAAAAGTGGTGAAATTTTGGATCCGAGTCCAATAATTTGGGAAGACTCGATCGGAATAGCTACTGGAAGCTTGCCGGTCACAACGCATCGAGAATTGGCTTCGTCGGAATCCGACGAATTTTTACGGATTTCCCTAGGGGTACCCCTAGGGAAAATCACCAGAATCGAAAAATCTTAAAAAGTGGTGAAATTTTGGATCCGAGTCCAATAATTCGGGAAGACTCGATCGGAATAGCTACTGGAAGCTTGCCGGTCACAACGCATCGAGAATTGGCTTCGTCGGAATTTTTACGGATTTTCGTAGGGGTACCCCTAGGGAAAATCACCAGAATCGAAAAATCGTAAATAGTGGTGAAATTTTGGATCCGAGTCCAATAATTCGGGAAGACTCGATCGGAATAGCTACTGGAAGCTTTCCGGTCACAACGCATCGAGAATTGGCTTCGTCGGAATTTTTACGGATTTCCCTAGGGGTACCCCTAGGGAAAATCATCAGAATCGAAAAATCGTAAAAAGTGGTGAAATTTTGGATCCGAGTCCAATAATTCGGGAAGACTCGATCGGAATAGCTACTGGAAGCTTGCCGGTCACAACGCATCGAGAATTGGCTTCGTCGGAATTCGACGAATTTTTACGGATTTCCCTAGGGGGTACCCCTAGGGAAAATCACCAGAATCGAAAAATCGTAAAAAGTGGTGAAATTTTGGATCCGAGTCCAATAATTCGGGAAGACTCGATCGGAATAGCTACTGGAAGCTTGCCAGTCAATACGCATCGAGAATTGGCTTCGTCGGAATTTTTACGGATTTCCCTAGGGGTACCCCTAAGGAAAATCACCAGAATCGAAAAATCGTAAAAAGTGGTGAAATTTTGGATCCGAGTCCAATAATTCGGGAAGACTTGATCGGAATAGCTACTGGAAGCTTGCCGGTCATAACGCATCGAGAATTGGCTTCGTCGAAATCCGACGAGTTTTTACGAAGTTCCCTAGGGGTACCCCTAGGGAAAATCACCAGAATCGAAAAATCGTAAAAAGTGGTGAAATTTTGGATCCGAGTCCAATAATTCGGGAAGACTCAATCGGAATAGTTACTGGAAGCTTGCCGGTCACAACGCATCGAGAATTGGCTTCGTCGGAATTTTTACGGATTTCCCTAGGGGTACCCCTAGGGAAAATCACCAGAATCGAAAAATCGTGAAAAGTGGTGAAATTTTGGATCCGAGTCCAATAATTCGGGAAGACTCGATCGGAATAGCTACTGGAAGCTTGCCGGTCACAACGCATCGAGAATTGGCTTCGTCGGAATCCGACGAATTTTTACGGATTTCCCTAGGGGTACCCCTAGGGAAAATCACCAGAATCGAAAAATCGTAAAAAGTGGTGAAATTTTGGATCCGAGTCCAATAATTCGGGAAGACTCGATCGGAATAGCTACTGGAAGCTTGCCGGTCACAACGCATCGAGAATTGGCTTCGACGGAATTTTTACGGATTTCCCTAGGGGTACCCCTAGGGAAAATCACCAGAATCGAAAAATCGTAAAAAGTGGTGAAATTTTGGATCCGAGTCCAATAATTCGGGAAGAATCGATTGGAATAACTATTGAAAGCTTTCCGGTCACAACGCATCGAGAATTGGCTTCGTCGGAATTTTTACGGATTTCCCTAGGGGTACCCCTAGGGAAAATCACCAGAATCAAAAAATCGTAAAAAGTGGTGAAATTTTGGATCCGAGTCCAATAATTCGGGAAGACTCGATCGGAATAGCTACTGGAAGCTTGCCGGTCACAACGCATCGAGAATTGGCTTCGTCGGAATCCGACGAATTTTTACGGATTTCCTTAGGGGTACCCCTAGGGAAAATCACCAGAATCGAAAAATCGTAAAAAGTGGTGAAATTTTGGATCCGAGTCCAATAATTCGGGAAGACTCGATCGGAATAGCTACTGGAAGCTTGCCGGTCACAACGCATCGAGAATTGGCTTCGTCGGAATTTTTACGGATTTCCCTAGGGGTACCCCTGGGGAAAATCACCAGAATCGAAAAATCGTAAAAAGTGGTGAAATTTTGGATCCGAGTCCAATAATTCAGGAAGACTCGATCGGAATAGGTACTAGAAGCTTGCCGGTCACAACGCATCGAGAATTGGCTTCGTCAGAATTTTTACGGATTTCCCTAGGGGTACCCCTAGGGAAAATCACCAGAATCGAAAAATCGTGAAAAGTGGTGAAATTTTGGATCCGAGTCCAATAATTCGGGAAGACTCGATAGGAATAGCTACTGGAAGCTTGCCGGTCACAACGCATCGAGAATTGGCTTCGTCGGAATTTTTACGGATTTCCCTAGGGGTACCCCTAGGGAAAATCACCAGAATCGAAAAATCGTAAAAAGTGGTGAAATTTTGGATCCGAGTCCAATAATTCGGGAAGACTCGATCGGAATAGCTACTGGAAGCTTGCCGGTCACAACGCATCGAGAATTGGTTTCGTCGGAATCCGACGAATTTTTACGGATTTCCCTAGGGGTACCCCTAGGGAAAATCACCAGAATCGAAAAATCGTAAAAAGTGGTGAAATTTTGGATCCGAGTCCAATAATTCGGGAAGACTAGATCGGAATAGCTACTGGAAGCTTGCCGGTCACAATGCATCGAGAATTGGCTTCGTCGGAATTTTTACGGATTTCCCTAGGGGTACCCCTGGGGAAAATCACCAGAATCGAAAAATCGTAAAAAGTGGTGAAATTTTGGATCCGAGTCCAATAATTCGGGAAGACTCGATCGGAATAGCTACTAGAAGCTTGCCGGTCACAACGCATCGAGAATTGGCTTCGTCGGAATTTTTACGGATTTCCCTAGGGGTACCCCTAGGGAAAATCACCAGAATCGAAAAATCGTGAAAAGTGGTGAAATTTTGGATCCGAGTCCAATAATTCGGGAAGACTCGATAGGAATAGCTACTGGAAGCTTGCCGGTCACAACGCATCGAGAATTGGCTTCGTCGGAATTTTTACGGATTTCCCTAGGGGTACCCCTAGGGAAAATCACCAGAATCGAAAAATCGTAAAAAGTGGTGAAATTTTGGATCCGAGTCCAATAATTCTGGAAGACTCGATCGGAATAGCTACTGGAAGCTTGCCGGTCACAACGCATCGAGAATTGGTTTCGTCAGAATCCGACGAATTTTTACGGATTTCCCTAGGGGTACCCCTAGGGAAAATCACCAGAATCGAAAAATCGTAAAAAGTGGTGAAATTTTGGATCCGAGTCCAATAATTCGGGAAGAATCGATCGGAATAGCTACTGGAAGCTTGCCGGTCACAACGCATCGAGAATTGGTTTCGTCGGAATTTTTACGGATTTTCGTAGGGGTACCCCTAGGGAAAATCACCAGAATCGAAAAATCGTAAAAAGTGGTGAAATTTTGGATCCGAGTCCAATAATTCGGGAAGACTCGATCGGAATAGCTACTGGAAGCTTGCCGGTCACAACGCATCGAGAATTGGCTTCGTCGGAATCCGACGAATTTTTACGGATTTCCTTAGGGGTACCCCTAGGGAAAATCACCAGAATCGAAAAATCGTAAAAAGTGGTGAAATTTTGGATCCGAGTCCAATAATTCGGGAAGACTCGATCGGAATAGCTACTGGAAGCTTGCCGGTCACAACGCATCGAGAATTGGCTTCGTCGGAATCCGACGAATTTTTACGGATTTCCTTAGGGGTACCCCTAGGGAAAATCACCAGAATCGAAAAATCGTAAAAAGTGGTGAAATTTTGGATCCGAGTCAAATAATTCGGGAAGACTCGATCGGAATAGCTACTGGAAGCTTGCCGGTCACAACGCATCGAGAATTGCCTTCGTCGGAATTTTTACGGATTTCGCTAGGGGAACCCCTAGGGAAAATCACCAGAATCGAAAAATCGTGAAAAGTGAAATTTTGGATCCGAGTCCAATAATTCGGGAAGACTCGATCGGAATAGCTACTAGAAGCTTGCCGGTCACAACGCATCGAGAATTGGCTTCATCGGAATTTTTACGGAGGGAAAATCACCAGAATCGAAAAATCGTAAAAAGTGGTGAAATTTTGGATCCGAGTCCAATAATTCGGGAAGACTCGATCGGAATAGCTACTGGAAGCTTGCCGGTCACAATGCAACGAGAATTGGCTTCGTCGGAATCCGACGAATTTTTACGGATTTCCCTAGGGGTACCCCTAGGGAAAATCACCAGAATCGAAAAATCGTAAAAAGTGGTGAAATTTTGGATCCGAGTCCAATAATTCGGGAAGACTCGATCGGAATAGCTACTGGAAGCTTGCCGGTCACAACGCATCGAGAATTGGCTTCGTCGGAATTTTTACGGATTTTCGTAGGGGTACCCCTAGGGAAAATCACCAGAATCGAAAAATCGTAAAAAGTGGTGAAATTTTGGATTCGAGTCCAATAATTCGGGAAGACTCGATCGGAATAGCTACTGGAAGCTTTCCGGTCACAACGCATCGAGAATTGGCTTCGTCGGAATTTTTACGGATTTCCCTCGGGCTACCCCTAGGGAAAATCACCAGAATCGAAAAATCGTAAAAAGTGGTGAAATTTTGGATCGGAGTCCAATAATTCGGGAAGACTCGATCGGAATAGCTACTGGAAGCTTGCCGGTCACAACGCATCGAGAATTGGCTTCGTCGGAATCCGACGAATTTTTACGGATTTCCCTAGGGGTACCCCTAGGGAAAATCACCAGAATCGAAAAATCGTAAAAAGTGGTGAAATTTTGGATCCGAGTCAAATAATTCGGGAAGACTCGATCGGAATAGCTACTGGAAGCTTGCCGGTCACAACGCATCGAGAATTGCCTTCGTCGGAATTTTTACGGATTTCGCTAGGGGAACCCCTAGGGAAAATCACCAGAATCGAAAAATCGTGAAAAGTGAAATTTTGGATCCGAGTCCAATAATTCGGGAAGACTCGATCGGAATAGCTACTAG
Source organism: Excoecaria cochinchinensis (assembly GCA_947683425.1). NCBI lineage: Eukaryota > Viridiplantae > Streptophyta > Magnoliopsida > Malpighiales > Euphorbiaceae > Excoecaria > Excoecaria cochinchinensis. Next base: position 35,892 of record CANTUQ010000455.1, on the reverse strand, counting down.
AAGCTTGCCGGTCACAACGCATCGAGAATTGGCTTCATCGGAATTTTTACGGAGGGAAAATCACCAGAATCGAAAAATCGTAAAAAGTGGTGAAATTTTGGATCCGAGTCCAATAATTCGGGAAGACTCGATCGGAATAGCTACTGGAAGCTTGCCGGTCACAATGCAACGAGAATTGGCTTCGTCGGAATCCGACGAATTTTTACGGATTTCCCTAGGGGTACCCCTAGGGAAAATCACCAGAATCGAAAAATCGTAAAAAGTGGTGAAATTTTGGATCCGAGTCCAATAATTCGGGAAGACTCGATCGGAATAGCTACTGGAAGCTTGCCGGTCACAACGCATCGAGAATTGGCTTCGTCGGAATTTTTACGGATTTTCGTAGGGGTACCCCTAGGGAAAATCACCAGAATCGAAAAATCGTAAAAAGTGGTGAAATTTTGGATTCGAGTCCAATAATTCGGGAAGACTCGATCGGAATAGCTACTGGAAGCTTTCCGGTCACAACGCATCGAGAATTGGCTTCGTCGGAATTTTTACGGATTTCCCTCGGGCTACCCCTAGGGAAAATCACCAGAATCGAAAAATCGTAAAAAGTGGTGAAATTTTGGATCGGAGTCCAATAATTCGGGAAGACTCGATCGGAATAGCTACTGGAAGCTTGCCGGTCACAACGCATCGAGAATTGGCTTCGTCGGAATCCGACGAATTTTTACGGATTTCCCTAGGGGTACCCCTAGGGAAAATCACCAGAATCGAAAAATCGTAAAAAGTGGTGAAATTTTGGATCCGAGTCCAATAATTCGGGAAGACTCGATCGGAATAGCTACTGGAAGCTTGCCGGTCACAACGCATTGAGAATTGGCTTCGTCGAAATCCGACGAATTTTTACGGATTTCCCTAGGGGTACCCCTAGGGAAAATCACCAGAATCGAAAAATCGTAAAAAGTGGTGAAATTTTGGATCCGAGTCAAATAATTCGGGAAGACTTGATCGGAATAGCTACTGGAAGCTTGCCGGTCACAACGCATCGAGAATTGGATTCGTCGGAATCCGACGAGTTTTTACGGATTTCCCTAGGGGTACCCCTAGGGAAAATCACCATAATCGAAAAATCGTAAAAAGTGGTAAAATTTTGGATCCGAGTCCAATAATTCGGGAAGACTCGATCGGAATAGCTACTGGAAGCTTGCCGGTCACAACGCATCGAGAATTGGCTTCGTCGAAATCCGACGAATTTTTACGGATTTCCCTAGGGGTACCCCTAGGGAAAATCACCATAATCGAAAAATTGTAAAAAGTGGTGAAATTTTGGATCCGAGTCCAATAATTCGGGAAGACTCGATCGGAATAGCTACTGGAAGCTTGCCGGTCACAACGCATCGAGAATTGGATTCGTCGGAATTTTTACGGATTTTCCTAGGGGTACCCCTAGGGAAAATCACCAGAATCGAAAAATCGTAAAAAGTGGTGAAATTTTTGATCCGAGTCCAATAATTCGGGAAGACTCGATCGGAATAGCTACTGGAAGCTTTCCGGTCACAATGCATCGAGAATTGGCTTCATCGGAATTTTTACGGATTTCCCTAGGGGTACCCCTAGGGAAAATCACCAGAATCGAAAAATCGTAAAAAGTGGTGAAATTTTGGATCCGAGTCCAATAATTCGGGAAGACTCGATCGGAATAGCTACTGGAAGCTTGCCGGTCACAACGCATCGAGAATTGGCTTCGTCGAAATCCGACGAATTTTTACGGATTTCCCTAGGGGTACCCCTAGGGAAAATCACCAGAATCGAAAAATTGTAAAAAGTGGTGAAATTTTGGATCCGAGTCCAATAATTCTGGAAGACTCGATCGGAATAGCTACTGGAAGCTTGCCGGTCACAACGCATCGAGAATTGGCTTCGTCGGAATTTTTACGGATTTCCCTAGGGGTACCCCTAGGGAAAATCACTAGAATCGAAAAATCGTGAAAAGTGGTGAAATTTTGGATCCGAGTCCAATAATTCGGGAAGACTCGATCGGAATAGCTACTGGAAGCTTGCCGGTCACAACGCATCGAGAATTGGCTTCGTCGGAATCCGACGAATTTTTACGGATTTCCCTAGGGGTACCCCTAGGGAAAATCACCAGAATCGAAAAATCATAAAAAGTGGTGAAATTTTTGATCCGAGTCCAATAATTTGGGAAGACTCGATCGGAATAGCTACTGGAAGCTTGCCGGTCACAACGCATCGAGAATTGGCTTCGTCGGAATTTTTACGGATTTTCGTAGGGGTACCCCTAGGGAAAATCACCAGAATCGAAAAATCGTAAAAAGTGTTGAAATTTTGGATCCGAGTCCAATAATTCGGGAAGAATCGATCGGAATAGCTACAGGAAGCTTTCCGGTCACAACGCATCGAGAATTGGCTTCGTCGGAATTTTTACGGATTTCCCTAGGGGTACCCCTAGGGAAAATCACCAGAATCGAAAAATCGTGAAAAGTGGTGAAATTTTGGATCCGAGTCCAATAATTCGGGAAGACTCGATCGGAATAGCTACTGGAAGCTTGCCGGTCACAACGCATCGAGAATTGGCTTCGTCGGAATCCGACGAATTTTTACGAATTTCCCTAGGGGTACCCCTAGGGAAAATCACCAGAATCGAAAAATCGTAAAAAGTGGTGAAATTTTGGATCCGAGTCCAATAATTTGGGAAGACTCGATCGGAATAGCTACTGGAAGCTTGCCGGTCACAACGCATCGAGAATTGGCTTCGTCGGAATCCGACGAATTTTTACGGATTTCCCTAGGGGTACCCCTAGGGAAAATCACCAGAATCGAAAAATCGTAAAAAGTGGTGAAATTTTGGATCCGAGTCCAATAATTCGGGAAGACTCGATCGGAATAGCTACTGGAAGCTTGCCGGTCACAACGCATCGAGAATTGGCTTCGTCGGAATTTTTACGGATTTCCCTAGGGGTACCCCTAGGGAAAATCACTAGAATCGAAAAATCGTGAAAAGTGGTGAAATTTTGGATCCGAGTCCAATAATTCGGGAAGACTCGATCGGAATAGCTACTGGAAGCTTGCCGGTCACAACGCATCGAGAATTGGCTTCGTCGGAATCCGACGAATTTTTACGGATTTCCCTAGGGGTACCCCTAGGGAAAATCACCAGAATCGAAAAATCGTAAAAAGTGGTGAAATTTTTGATCCGAGTCCAATAATTTGGGAAGACTCGATCGGAATAGCTACTGGAAGCTTGCCGGTCACAACGCATCGAGAATTGGCTTCGTCGGAATTTTTACGGATTTTCGTAGGGGTACCCCTAGGGAAAATCACCAGAATCGAAAAATCGTAAAAAGTGTTGAAATTTTGGATCCGAGTCCAATAATTCGGGAAGAATCGATCGGAATAGCTACAGGAAGCTTTCCGGTCACAACGCATCGAGAATTGGCTTCGTCGGAATTTTTACGGATTTCCCTAGGGGTACCCCTAGGGAAAATCACCAGAATCGAAAAATCGTGAAAAGTGGTGAAATTTTGGATCCGAGTCCAATAATTCGGGAAGACTCGATCGGAATAGCTACTGGAAGCTTGCCGGTCACAACGCATCGAGAATTGGCTTCGTCGGAATCCGACGAATTTTTACGAATTTCCCTAGGGGTACCCCTAGGGAAAATCACCAGAATCGAAAAATCGTAAAAAGTGGTGAAATTTTGGATCCGAGTCCAATAATTTGGGAAGACTCGATCGGAATAGCTACTGGAAGCTTGCCGGTCACAACGCATCGAGAATTGGCTTCGTCGGAATCCGACGAATTTTTACGGATTTCCCTAGGGGTACCCCTAGGGAAAATCACCAGAATCGAAAAATCGTAAAAAGTGGTGAAATTTTGGATCCGAGTCCAATAATTCGGGAAGACTCGATCGGAATAGCTACTGGAAGCTTGCCGGTCACAACGCATCGAGAATTGGCTTCGTCGGAATTTTTACGGATTTCCCTAGGGGTACCCCTAGGGAAAATCACTAGAATCGAAAAATCGTGAAAAGTGGTGAAATTTTGGATCCGAGTCCAATAATTCGGGAAGACTCGATCGGAATAGCTACTGGAAGCTTGCCGGTCACAACGCATCGAGAATTGGCTTCGTCGGAATCCGAAGAATTTTTACGGATTTCCCTAGGGGTACCCCTAGGGAAAATCACCAGAATCGAAAAATCGTAAAAAGTGGTGAAATTTTTGATCCGAGTCCAATAATTTGGGAAGACTCGATCGGAATAGCTACTGGAAGCTTGCCGGTCACAACGCATCGAGAATTGGCTTCGTCGGAATTTTTACGGATTTTCGTAGGGGTACCCCTAGGGAAAATCACCAGAATCGAAAAATCGTAAAAAGTGGTGAAATTTTGGATCCGAGTCCAATAATTCGGGAAGAATCGATCGTAATAGCTACTGGAAGCTTTCCGGTCACAACGCATCGAGAATTGGCTTCGTCGGAATTTTTACGGATTTCCCTAGGGGTACCCCTAGGGAAAATCACCAGAATCGAAAAATCGTGAAAAGTGGTGAAATTTTGGATCCGAGTCCAATAATTCGGGAAGACTCGATCGGAATAGCTACTGGAAGCTTGCCGGTCACAACGCATCGAGAATTGGCTTCGTCGGAATCCGACGAATTTTTACGAATTTCCCTAGGGGTACCCCTAGGGAAAATCACCAGAATCGAAAAATCGTAAAAAGTGGTGAAATTTTGGATCCGAGTCCAATAATTTGGGAAGACTCGATCGGAATAGCTACTGGAAGCTTGCCGGTCACAACGCATCGAGAATTGGCTTCGTCGGAATCCGACGAATTTTTACGGATTTCCCTAGGGGTACCCCTAGGGAAAATCACCAGAATCGAAAAATCGTAAAAAGTGGTGAAATTTTGGATCCGAGTCCAATAATTCGGGAAGACTCGATCGGAATAGCTACTGGAAGCTTGCCGGTCACAACGCATCGAGAATTGGCTTCGTCGGAATTTTTACGGATTTCCCTAGGGGTACCCCTATGGAAAATCACTAGAATCGAAAAATCGTGAAAAGTGGTGAAATTTTGGATCCGAGTCCAATAATTCGGGAAGACTCGATCGGAATAGCTACTGTAAGCTTGCCGGTCACAACGCATCGAGAATTGGCTTCGTCGGAATCCGACGAATTTTTACGGATTTCCCTAGGGGTACCCCTAGGGAAAATCACCAGAATCGAAAAATCGTAAAAAGTGGTGAAATTTTTGATCCGAGTCCAATAATTTGGGAAGACTCCATCGGAATAGCTACTGGAAGCTTGCCGGTCACAACGCATCGAGAATTGGCTTCGTCGGAATTTTTACGGATTTTCGTAGGGGTACCCCTAGGGAAAATCACCAGAATCGAAAAATCGTAAAAAGTGGTGAAATTTTGGATCCGAGTCCAATAATTCGGGAAGAATCGATCGGAATAGCTACTGGAAGCTTTCCGGTCACAACGCATCGAGAATTGGCTTCGTCGGAATTTTTACGGATTTCCTTAGGGGTACCCCTAGGGAAAATCACCAGAATCGAAAAATCGTGAAAAGTGGTGAAATTTTGGATCCGAGTCCAATAATTCGGGAAGACTCGATCGGAATAGCTACTGGAAGCTTGCCGGTCACAACGCATCGAGAATTGGCTTCGTCGGAATCCGACGAATTTTTACGAATTTCCCTAGGGGTACCCCTAGGGAAAATCACCAGAATCGAAAAATCGTAAAAAGTGGTGAAATTTTGGATCCGAGTCCAATAATTTGGGAAGACTCGATCGGAATAGCTACTGGAAGCTTGCCGGTCACAACGCATCGAGAATTGGCTTCGTCGGAATCCGACGAATTTTTACGGATTTCCCTAGGGGTACCCCTAGGGAAAATCACCAGAATCGAAAAATCGTAAAAAGTGGTGAAATTTTGGATCCGAGTCCAATAATTCGGGAAGACTCGATCGGAATAGCTACTGGAAGCTTGCCGGTCACAACGCATCGAGAATTGGCTTCGTCGGAATTTTTACGGATTTCCCTAGGGGTACCCCTAGGGAAAATCACTAGAATCGAAAAATCGTGAAAAGTGGTGAAATTTTGGATCCGAGTCCAATAATTCGGGAAGACTCGATCGGAATAGCTACTGGAAGCTTGCCGGTCACAACGCATCGAGAATTGGCTTCGTCGGAATCCGACGAATTTTTACGGATTTCCCTAGGGGTACCCCTAGGGAAAATCACTAGAATCGAAAAATCGTAAAAAGTGATGAAATTTTTGATCCGAGTCCAATAATTTGGGAAGACTCGATCGGAATAGCTACTGGAAGCTTGCCGGTAACAACGCATCGAGAATTGGCTTCGTCGGAATTTTTACGGATTTTCGTAGGGGTACCCCTAGGGAAAATCACCAGAATCGAAAAATCGTAAAAAGTGGTGAAATTTTGGATCCGAGTCCAATAATTCGGGAAGAATCGATCGGAATAGCTACTGGAAGCTTTTCGGTCACAACGCATCGAGAATTGGCTTCGTCGGAATTTTTACGGATTTCCCTAGGGGTACCCCTAGGGAAAATCACCAGAATCGAAAAATCGTGAAAAGTGGTGAAATTTTGGATCCGAGTCCAATAATTCGGGAAGACTCGATCGGAATAGCTACTGGAAGCTTGCCGGTCACAACGCATCGAGAATTGGCTTCGTCGGAATCCGATGAATTTTTACGAATTTCCCTAGGGGTACCCCTAGGGAAAATCACCAGAATCGAAAAATCGTAAAAAGTGGTGAAATTTTGGATCCGAGTCCAATAATTTGGGAAGACTCGATCGGAATAGCTACTGGAAGCTTGCCGGTCACAACGCATCGAGAATTGGCTTCGTCGGAATCCGACGAATTTTTACGGATTTCCCTAGGGGTCCCCCTAGGGAAAATCACCAGAATCGAAAAATCGTAAAAAGTGGTGAAATTTTGGATCCGAGTCCAATAATTCGGGAAGACTCGATCGGAATAGCTACTGGAAGCTTGCCGGTCACAACGCATCGAGAATTGGCTTCGTCGGAATTTTTACGGATTTCCCTAGGGGTACCCATAGGGAAAATCACTAGAATCGAAAAATCGTGAAAAGTGGTGAAATTTTGGATCCGAGTCCAATAATTCGGGAAGACTCGATCGGAATAGCTACTGGAAGCTTGCCGGTCACAACGCATCGAGAATTGGCTTCGTCGGAATCCGACGAATTTTTACGGATTTCCCTAGGGGTACCCCTAGGGAAAATCACCAGAATCGAAAAATCGTAAAAAGTGGTGAAATTTTGGATCCGAGTCCAATAATTCGGGAAGACTCGATCGGAATAGCTACTGGAAGCTTGCCGGTCACAACGCATCGAGAATTGGCTTCGTCGGAATTTTTACGGATTTCCCTAGGGGTACCCCTAGGGAAAATCACCAGAATCGAAAAATCGTGAAAAGTGGTGAAATTTTGGATCCGAGTCCAATAATTCGGGAAGACTCGATCGGAATAGCTACTGGAAGCTTGCCGGTCACAACGCATCGAGAATTGGCTTCGTCGGAATCCGACGAATTTTTACGAATTTCCCTAGGGGTACCCCTAGGGAAAATCACCAGAATCGAAAAATCGTAAAAAGTGGTGAAATTTTGGATCCGAGTCCAATAATTTGGGAAGACTCGATCGGAATAGCTACTGGAAGCTTGCCGGTCACAACGCATCGAGAATTGGCTTCGTCGGAATCCGACGAATTTTTACGGATTTCCCTAGGGGTACCCCTAGGGAAAATCACCAGAATCGAAAAATCGTAAAAAGTGGTGAAATTTTGGATCCGAGTCCAATAATTCGGGAAGACTCGATCGGAATAGCTACTGGAAGCTTGCCGGTCACAACGCATCGAGAATTGGCTTCGTCGGAATTTTTACGGATTTCCCTAGGGGTACCCCTAGGGAAAATCACTAGAATCGAAAAATCGTGAAAAGTGGTGAAATTTTGGATCCGAGTCCAATAATTCGGGAAGACTCGATCGGAATAGCTACTGGAAGCTTGCCGGTCACAACGCATCGAGAATTGGCTTCGTCGGAATCCGACGAATTTTTACGGATTTCCCTAGGGGTACCCCTAGGGAAAATCACCAGAATCGAAAAATCGTAAAAAGTGGTGAAATTTTGGATCCGAGTCCAATAATTCGGGAAGACTCGATCGGAATAGCTACTGGAAGCTTGCCGGTCACAACGCATCGAGAATTGGCTTCGTCGGAATTTTTACGGATTTCCCTAGGGGTACCCATAGGGAAAATCACTAGAATCGAAAAATCGTGAAAAGTGGTGAAATTTTGGATCCGAGTCCAATAATTTGGGAAGACTCGATCGGAATAGCTACTGGAAGCTTGCCGGTCACAACGCATCGAGAATTGGCTTCGTCGGAATCCGACGAATTTTTACGGATTTCCCTAGGGGTACCCCTAGGGAAAATCACCAGAATCGAAAAATCGTAAAAAGTGGTGAAATTTTGGATCCGAGTCCAATAATTCGGGAAGACTCGATCGGAATAGCTACTGGAAGCTTGCCGGTCACAACGCATCGAGAATTGGCTTCGTCGGAATTTTTACGGATTTCCCTAGGGGTACCCCTAGGGAAAATCACTAGAATCGAAAAATCGTGAAAAGTGGTGAAATTTTGGATCCGAGTCCAATAATTCGGGAAGACTCGATCGGAATAGCTACTGGAAGCTTGCCGGTCACAACGCATCGAGAATTGGCTTCGTCGGAATCCGACGAATTTTTACGGATTTCCCTAGGGGTACCCCTAGGGAAAATCACCAGAATCGAAAAATCGTAAAAAGTGGTGAAATTTTTGATCCGAGTCCAATAATTTGGGAAGACTCGATCGGAATAGCTACTGGAAGCTTGCCGGTCACAACGCATCGAGAATTGGCTTCGTCGGAATTTTTACGGATTTTCGTAGGGGTACCCCTAGGGAAAATCACCAGAATCGAAAAATCGTAAAAAGTGGTGAAATTTTGGATCCGAGTCCAATAATTCGGGAAGAATCGATCGGAATAGCTACTGGAAGCTTTTCGGTCACAACGCATCGAGAATTGGCTTCGTCGGAATTTTTACGGATTTCCCTAGGGGTACCCCTAGGGAAAATCACCAGAATCGAAAAATCGTGAAAAGTGGTGAAATTTTGGATCCGAGTCCAATAATTCGGGAAGACTCGATCGGAATAGCTACTGGAAGCTTGCCGGTCACAACGCATCGAGAATTGGCTTCGTCGGAATCCGACGAATTTTTACGAATTTCCCTAGGGGTACCCCTAGGGAAAATCACCAGAATCGAAAAATCGTAAAAAGTGGTGAAATTTTGGATCCGAGTCCAATAATTTGGGAAGACTCGATCGGAATAGCTACTGGAAGCTTGCCGGTCACAACGCATCGAGAATTGGCTTCGTCGGAATCCGACGAATTTTTACGGATTTCCCTAGGGGTACCCCTAGGGAAAATCACCAGAATCGAAAAATCGTAAAAAGTGGTGAAATTTTGGATCCGAGTCCAATAATTCGGGAAGACTCGATCGGAATAGCTACTGGAAGCTTGCCGGTCACAACGCATCGAGAATTGGCTTCGTCGGAATTTTTACGGATTTCCCTAGGGGTACCCCTAGGGAAAATCACTAGAATCGAAAAATCATGAAAAGTGGTGAAATTTTGGATCCGAGTCCAATAATTCGGGAAGACTCGATCGGAATAGCTACTGGAAGCTTGCCGGTCACAACGCATCGAGAATTGGATTCGTCGGAATCCGACGAATTTTTATGAATTTCCCTAGGGGTACCCCTAAGGAAAATCACCAGAATCGAAAAATCGTAAAAAGTGGTGAAATTTTGGATCCGAGTCCAATAATTTGGGAAGACTCGATCGGAATAACTACTGGAAGCTTGCCGGTCACAACATATCGAGAATTGGCTTCGTCGAAATCCGACGAATTTTTACGGATTTCCCTAGGGGTACCCCTAGGGAAAATCACCAGAATCGAAAAATCGTAAAAAGTGGTGAAATTTTGGATCCGAGTCCAATAATTCGGGAAGACTCGATCGGAATAGCTACTGGAAGCTTGCCGGTCACAACGCATCGAGAATTGGCTTCGTCGGAATTTTTACGGATTTCCCTAGGGGTACCCCTAGGGAAAATCACTAGAATCGAAAAATCGTGAAAAGTGGTGAAATTTTGTATCCGAGTCCAATAATTCGGGAAGACTCGATCGGAATAGCTACTGGAAGCTTGCCGGTCACAACGCATCGAGAATTGGTTTCGTCGGAATCCGACGAATTTTTACGGATTTCCCTAGGGGTACCCCTAGGGAAAATCACCAGAATCGAAAAATCGTAAAAAGTGGTGAAATTTTGGATCCGAGTCCAATAATTTGGGAAGACTCGATCGGAATAGCTACTGGAAGCTTTCCGGTCACAACGCATCGAGAATTGGCTTCGTCGGAATTTTTACGGATTTTCGTAGGGGTACACCAAGGGAAAATCACCAGAATCGAAAAATCGTAAAAAGTGGTGAAATTTTGGATCCGAGTCCAATAATTCGGGAAGACTCGATCGGAATAGCTACTGGAAGCTTTCCGGTCACAACGCATCGAGAATTGGCTTCGTCGGAATCCGACGAATTTTTACGGATTTCCCTAGGGGTACCCCTAGGGAAAATCAGCAGAATCGAAAAATCGTAAAAAGTGGTGAAATTTTGGATCCGAGTCCAATAATTTGGGAAGACTCGATCGGAATAGCTACTGGAAGCTTGCCGGTCACAACGCATCGAGAATTGGCTTCGTCGGATTTTTTACGGATTTTCGTAGGGGTACCCCTAGGGAAAATCACCAGAATCGAAAAATCGTAAAAAGTGTTGAAATTTTGGATCCGAGTCCAATAATTCGGGAAGACTCGATCGGAATAGCTACTGGAAGCTTTCCGGTCACAACGCATCGAGAATTGGCTTCGTCGGAATTTTTACGGATTTCCCTAGGGGTACCCCTAGGGAAAATCACCAGAATCGAAAAATCGTGAAAAGTGGTGAAATTTTGGATCCGAGTCCAATAATTCGGGAAAACTCGATCGGAATAGCTACTGGAAGCTTGCCGGTCACAACGCATCGAGAATTGGCTTCGTCGGAATCCGATGAATTTTTACGAATTTCCCTAGGGGTACCCTTAGGGAAAATCACCAGAATCGAAAAATCGTAAAAAGTGGTGAAATTTTTGATCCGAGTCCAATAATTCGGGAAGACTCGATCGGAATAGCTACTGGAAGCTTGCCGGTCACAACGCATCGAGAATTGGCTTCGTCGGAATTTTTACGGATTTCCCTAGGGGTACCCCTAGGGAAAATCACTAGAATCGAAAAATCGTGAAAAGTGGTGAAATTTTGTATCCGAGTCCAATAATTCGGGAAGACTCGATCGGAATAGCTACTGGAAGCTTGCCGGTCACAACGCATCGAGAATTGGTTTCGTCGGAATCCGACGAATTTTTACGGATTTCCCTAGGGGTACCCCTAGGGAAAATCACCAGAATCGAAAAATCGTAAAAAGTGGTGAAATTTTGGATCCGAGTCCAATAATTTGGGAAGACTCGATCGGAATAGCTACTGGAAGCTTTCCGGTCACAACGCATCGAGAATTGGCTTCGTCGGAATTTTTACGGATTTTCGTAGGGGTACACCTAGGGAAAATCACCAGAATCGAAAAATCGTAAAAAGTGGTGAAATTTTGGATCCGAGTCCAATAATTCGGGAAGACTCGATCGGAATAGCTACTAGAAGCTTTCCGGTCACAACGCATCGAGAATTGGCTTCGTCGGAATCCGACGAATTTTTACGGATTTCCCTAGGGGTACCCCTAGGGAAAATCAGCAGAATCGAAAAATCGTAAAAAGTGGTGAAATTTTGGATCCGAGTCCAATAATTTGGGAAGACTCGATCGGAATAGCTACTGGAAGCTTGCCGGTCACAACGCATCGAGAATTGGCTTCGTCGGATTTTTTACGGATTTTCGTAGGGGTACCCCTAGGGAAAATCACCAGAATCGAAAAATCGTAAAAAGTGTTGAAATTTTGGATCCGAGTCCAATAATTCGGGAAGACTCGATCGGAATAGCTACTGGAAGCTTTCCGGTCACAACGCATCGAGAATTGGCTTCGTCGGAATTTTTACGGATTTCCCTAGGGGTACCCCTAGGGAAAATCACCAGAATCGAAAAATCGTGAAAAGTGGTGAAATTTTGGATCCGAGTCCAATAATTCGGGAAAACTCGATCGGAATAGCTACTGGAAGCTTGCCGGTCACAACGCATCGAGAATTGGCTTCGTCGGAATCCGATGAATTTTTACGAATTTCCCTAGGGGTACCCTTAGGGAAAATCACCAGAATCGAAAAATCGTAAAAAGTGGTGAAATTTTGGATCCGAGTCCAATAATTTTCGAAGACTCGATCGGAATGGCTACTGGAAGCTTGCCGGTCACAACGCATCGAGAATTGGCTTCGTCGGAATCCGATTAATTTTTACGGATTTCCCTAGGGGTACCCCTAGGGAAAATCACCAGAATCGAAAAATTGTAAAAAGTGGTGAAATTTTGGATCCGAGTCCAATAATTTGGGAAGACTCGATCGGAATAGCTACTGGAAGCTTGCCGGTCACAACGCATCGAGAATTGGTTTCGTCGGAATTTTTACGGATTTTCGTAGGGGTACCCCTAGGGAAAATCACCAGAATCGAAAAATCGTAAAAAGTGGTGAAATTTTGGATCCGAGTTCAATAATTCGGGAAGACTCGATCGGAATAGCTACTGGAAGCTTTCCGGTCACAACGCATCGAGAATTGGCTTCGTCGGAATTTTTACGGATTTCCCTAGGGGTACCCCTAGGGAAAATCACCAGAATCGAAAAATCGTGAAAAGTGGTGAAATTTTGGATTCGAGTCCAATAATTTGGGAAGACTCGATCGGAATAGCTACTGGAAGCTTGCCGGTCACAACGCATCGAGAATTGGCTTCGTCGGAATCCGACGAATTTTTACGAATTTCCCTAGACCACTAGGGAATATCACTAGAATCGAAAAATCGTAAAAAGTGGTGAAATTTTGGATCCGAGTCCAATAATTTGGGAAGACTCGATCGGAATAGCTACTGGAAGCTTGCCGGTCACAACGCATCGAGAATTGGCTTCGTCGGAATCCGACGAATTTTTACGGATTTCCCTAGGGGTACCCCTAGGGAAAATCACCAGAATCGAAAAATTGTAAAAAGTGGTGAAATTTTGGATCCGAGTCCAATAATTCGGGAAGACTCGATCGGAATAGCTACTGGAAGCTTGCCGGTCACAACGCATCGAGAATTGGCTTCGTCGGAATTTTTACGGATTTCCCTAGGGGTACCCCTAGGGAAAATCACTAGAATCGAAAAATCGTGAAAAGTGGTGAAATTTTGGATCCGAGTCCAATAATTCGGGAAGACTCGATCGGAATAGCTACTGGAAGCTTGCCGGTCACAACGCATCGAGAATTGGCTTCGTCGGAATCCGACGAATTTTTACGGATTTCCCTAGGGGTACCCCTAGGGAAAATCACCAGAATCGAAAAATCGTAAAAAGTGGTGAAATTTTGGATCCGAGTCCAATAATTTGGGAAGACTCGATCGGAATAGCTACTGGAAGCTTGCCGGTCACAACGCATCGAGAATTGGCTTCGTCGGAATTTTTACGGATTTTCGTAGGGGTACCCCTAGGGAAAATCACCAGAATCGAAAAATCGTAAAAAGTGGTGAAATTTTGGATCCGAGTCCAATAATTCGGGAAGACTCGATCGGAATAGCTACTGGAAGCTTTCCGGTCACAACGAATCGAGAATTGGCTTCGTCGGAATTTTTACGGATTTCCCTAGGGGTACCCCTAGGGAAAATCACCAGAATCGAAAAATCGTAAAAAGTGTTGAAATTTTCGATCCGAGTCCAATAATTCGGGAAGACTCGATCGGAATAGCTACTGGAAGCTTTCCGGTCACAACGCATCGAGAATTGGCTTCGTCGGAATCCGACGAATTTTTATGAATTTCCCTAGGGGTACCCCTAGGGAAAATCACCAGAATCGAAAAATCGTGAAAAGTGGTGAAATTTTGGATCCGAGTCCAATAATTTGGGAAGACTCGATCGGAATAACTACTGGAAGCTTGCCGGTCACAACGCATCGAGAATTGGCTTCGTCGAAATCCGACGAATTTTTACGGATTTCCCTAGGGGTACCCCTAGGGAAAATCACCAGAATCGAAAAATCGTAAAAAGTGGTGAAATTTTGGATCCGAGTCCAATAATTCGGGAAGACTCGATCGGAATAGCTACTGGAAGCTTGCCGGTCACAACGCATCGAGAATTGGCTTCGTCGGAATTTTTACGGATTTCCCTAGGGGTACCCCTAGGGAAAATCACTAGAATCGAAAAATCGTGAAAAGTGGTGAAATTTTGTATCCGAGTCCAATAATTCGGGAAGACTCGATCGGAATAGCTACTGGAAGCTTGCCGGTCACAACGCATCGAGAATTGGTTTCGTCGGAATCCGACGAATTTTTACGGATTTCCCTAGGGGTACCCCTAGGGAAAATCACCAGAATCGAAAAATCGTAAAAAGTGGTGAAATTTTGGATCCGAGTCCAATAATTTGGGAAGACTCGATCGGAATAGCTACTGGAAGCTTTCCGGTCACAACGCATCGAGAATTGGCTTCGTCGGAATTTTTACGGATTTTCGTAGGGGTACACCTAGGGAAAATCACCAGAATCGAAAAATCGTAAAAAGTGGTGAAATTTTGGATCCGAGTCCAATAATTCGGGAAGACTCGATCGGAATAGCTACTGGAAGCTTTCCGGTCACAACGCATCGAGAATTGGCTTCGTCGGAATCCGACGAATTTTTACGGATTTCCCTAGGGGTACCCCTAGGGAAAATCAGCAGAATCGAAAAATCGTAAAAAGTGGTGAAATTTTGGATCCGAGTCCAATAATTTGGGAAGACTCGATCGGAATAGCTACTGGAAGCTTGCCGGTCACAACGCATCGAGAATTGGCTTCGTCGGATTTTTTACGGATTTTCGTAGGGGTACCCCTAGGGAAAATCACCAGAATCGAAAAATCGTAAAAAGTGTTGAAATTTTGGATCCGAGTCCAATAATTCGGGAAGACTCGATCGGAATAGCTACTGGAAGCTTTCCGGTCACAACGCATCGAGAATTGGCTTCGTCGGATTTTTTACGGATTTTCGTAGGGGTACCCCTAGGGAAAATCACCAGAATCGAAAAATCGTGAAAAGTGGTGAAATTTTGGATCCGAGTCCAATAATTCGGGAAGACTCGATCGGAATAGCTACTGGAAGCTTGCCGGTCACAACGCATCGAGAATTGGCTTCGTCGAAATCCGATGAATTTTTACGAATTTCCCTAGGGGTACCCTTAGGGAAAATCACCAGAATCGAAAAATCGTAAAAAGTGGTGAAATTTTGGATCCGAGTCCAATAATTTTCGAAGACTCGATCGGAATGGCTACTGGAAGCTTGCCGGTCACAACGCATCGAGAATTGGCTTCGTCGGAATCCGATGAATTTTTACGGATTTCCCTAGGGGTACCCCTAGGGAAAATCACCAGAATCGAAAAATCGTAAAAAGTGGTGAAATTTTGGATCCGAGTCCAATAATTTGGGAAGACTCGATCGGAATAGCTACTGGAAGCTTGCCGGTCACAACGCATCGAGAATTGGTTTCGTCGGAATTTTTACGGATTTCCCTAGGGGTACCCCTAGGGAAAATCACCAGAATCGAAAAATCGTAAAAAGTGGTGAAATTTTGGATCCGAGTCCAATAATTCGGGAAGACTCGATCGGAATAGCTACTGGAAGCTTTCCGGTCACAACGCATCGAGAATTGGCTTCGTCGGAATTTTTACGGATTTCCCTAGGGGTACCCCTAGGGAAAATCACCAGAATCGAAAAATCGTGAAAAGTGGTGAAATTTTGGATCCGAGTCCAATAATTTGGGAAGACTCGATCGGAATAGCTACTGGAAGCTTGCCGGTCACAACGCATCGAGAATTGGCTTCGTCGGAATCCGACGAATTTTTACGAATTTCCCTAGACCCCTAGGGAATATCACTAGAATCGAAAAATCGTAAAAAGTGGTGAAATTTTGGATCCGAGTCCAATAATTTGGGAAGACTCGATCGGAATAGCTACTGGAAGCTTGCCGGTCATAACGCATCGAGAATTGGCTTCGTCGGAATCCGACGAATTTTTACGGATTTCCCTAGGGGTACCCCTAGGGAAAATCACCAGAATCGAAAAATTGTAAAAAGTGGTGAAATTTTGGATCCGAGTCCAATAATTCGGGAAGACTCGATCGGAATAGCTACTGGAAGCTTGCCGGTCACAACGCATCGAGAATTGGCTTCGTCGGAATTTTTACAGATTTCCCTAGGGGTACCCCTAGGGAAAATCACTAGAATCGAAAAATCGTGAAAAGTGGTGAAATTTTGGATCCGAGTCCAATAATTCGGGAAGACTCGATCGGAATAGCTACTGGAAGCTTGCCGGTCACAACGCATCGAGAATTGGCTTCGTCGGAATCCGACGAATTTTTACGGATTTCCCTAGGGGTACCCCTAGGGAAAATCACCAGAATCGAAAAATCGTAAAAAGTGGTGAAATTTTGGATCCGAGTCCAATAATTTGGGAAGACTCGATCGGAATAGCTACTGGAAGCTTGCCGGTCACAACGCATCGAGAATTGGCTTCGTCGGAATTTTTACGGATTTTCGTAGGGGTACCCCTAGGGAAAATCACCAGAATCGAAAAATCGTAAAAAGTGGTGAAATTTTGGATCCGAGTCCAATAATTCGGGAAGACTCGATCGGAATAGCTACTGGAAGCTTTCCGGTCACAACGAATCGAGAATTGGCTTCGTCGGAATTTTTACGGATTTCCCTAGGCCTAGGGAAAATCACCAGAATCGAAAAATCGTGAAAAGTGGTGAAATTTTTGATCCGAGTCCAATAATTCGGGAAGACTCGATCGGAATAGCTACTGGAAGCTTGCCGGTCACAACGCATCGAGAATTGGCTTCGTCGGAATCCGACGAATTTTTATGAATTTCCCTAGGGGTACCCCTAGGGAAAATCACCAGAATCGAAAAATCGTAAAAAGTGGTGAAATTTTGGATCCGAGTCCAATAATTTGGGAAGACTCGATCGGAATAACTACTGGAAGCTTGCCGGTCAAAACGCATCGAGAATTGGCTTCGTCGAAATCCGACGAATTTTTACGGATTTCCCTAGGGGTACCCCTAGGGAAAATCACCAGAATCGAAAAATCGTAAAAAGTGGTGAAATTTTGGATCCGAGTCCAATAATTCGGGAAGACTCGATCGGAATAGCTACTGGAAGCTTGCCGGTCACAACGCATCGAGAATTGGCTTCGTCGGAATTTTTACGGATTTCCCTAGGGGTACCCCTAGGGAAAATCACTAGAATCGAAAAATCGTGAAAAGTGGTGAAATTTTGTATCCGAGTCCAATAATTCGGGAAGACTCGATCGGAATAGCTACTGGAAGCTTGCCGGTCACAACGCATCGAGAATTGGTTTCGTCGGAATCCGACGAATTTTTACGGATTTCCCTAGGGGTACCCCTAGGGAAAATCACCAGAATCGAAAAATCGTAAAAAGTGGTGAAATTTTGGATCCGAGTCCAATAATTTGGGAAGACTCGATTGGAATAGCTACTGGAAGCTTTCCGGTCACAACGTATCGAGAATTGGCTTCGTCGGAATTTTTACGGATTTTCGTAGGGGTACACCTAGGGAAAATCACCAGAATCGAAAAATCGTAAAAAGTGGTGAAATTTTGGATCCGAGTCCAATAATTCGGGAAGACTCGATCGGAATAGCTACTGGAAGCTTTCCGGTCACAACGCATCGAGAATTGGCTTCGTCGGAATCCGACGAATTTTTACGGATTTCCCTAGGGGTACCCCTAGGGAAAATCAGCAGAATCGAAAAATCGTAAAAAGTGGTGAAATTTTGGATCCGAGTCCAATAATTTTGGAAGACTCGATCGGAATAGCTACTGGAAGCTTGCCGGTCACAACGTATCGAGAATTGGCTTCGTCGGATTTTTTACGGATTTTCGTAGGGGTACCCCTAGGGAAAATCACCAGAATCGAAAAATCGTAAAAAGTGTTGAAATTTTGGATCCGAGTCCAATAATTCGGGAAGACTCGATCGGAATAGCTACTGGAAGCTTTCCGGTCACAACGCATCGAGAATTGGCTTCGTCGGAATTTTTACGGATTTCCCTAGGGGTACCCCTAGGGAAAATCACCAGAATCGAAAAATCGTGAAAAGTGGTGAAATTTTGGATCCGAGTCCAATAATTCGGGAAAACTCGATCGGAATAGCTACTGGAAGCTTGCCGGTCACAACGCATCGAGAATTGGCTTCGTCGGAATCCGATGAATTTTTACGAATTTCCCTAGGGGTACCCTTAGGGAAAATCACCAGAATCGAAAAATCGTAAAAAGTGGTAAAATTTTGGATCCGAGTCCAATAATTTTCGAAGACTCGATCGGAATGGCTACTGGAAGCTTGCCGGTCACAACGCATCGAGAATTGGCTTCGTCGGAATCCGATGAATTTTTACGGATTTCCCTAGGGGTACTCCTAGGGAAAATCACAAGAATCGAAAAATTGTAAAAAGTGGTGAAATTTTGGATCCGAGTCCAATAATTTGGGAAGACTCGATCGGAATAGCTACTGGAAGCTTGCCGGTCACAACGCATCGAGAATTGGTTTCGTCGGAATTTTTACGGATTTTCGTAGGGGTACCCCTAGGGAAAATCACCAGAATCGAAAAATCGTAAAAAGTGGTGAAATTTTGGATCCGAGTCCAATAATTCGGGAAGACTCGATCGGAATAGCTACTGGAAGCTTTCCGGTCACAACGCATCGAGAATTGGCTTCGTCGGAATTTTTACGGATTTCCCTAGGGGTACCCCTAGGGAAAATCACCAGAATCGAAAAATCGTGAAAAGTGGTGAAATTTTGGATCCGAGTCCAATAATTTGGGAAGACTCGATCGGAATAGATACTGGAAGCTTGCCGGTCACAACGCATCGAGAATTGGCTTCGTCGGAATCCGACGAATTTTTACGAATTTCCCTAGACCCCTCGGGAATATCACTAGAATCGAAAAATCGTAAAAAGTGGTGAAATTTTGGATCCGAGTCCAATAATTTGGGAAGACTCGATCGGAATAGCTACTGGAAGCTTGCCGGTCACAACGCATCGAGAATTGGCTTCGTCGGAATTTTTACGGATTTCCCTAGGGGTACCCCTAGGGAAAATCACTAGAATCGAAAAATCGTGAAAAGTGGTGAAATTTTGGATCCGAGTCCAATAATTCGGGAAGACTCGATCGGAATAGCTACTGGAAGCTTGCCGGTCACAACGCATCGAGAATTGGCTTCGTCGGAATCCGACGAATTTTTACGGATTTCCCTAGGGGTACCCCTAGGGAAAATCACCAGAATCGAAAAATCGTAAAAAGTGGTGAAATTTTGGATCCGAGTCCAATAATTTGGGAAGACTCGATCGGAATAGCTACTGGAAGCTTGCCGGTCACAACGCATCGAGAATTGGCTTCATCGGAATTTTTACGGATTTTCGTAGGGGTACCCCTAGGGAAAATCACCAGAATCGAAAAATCGTAAAAAGTGGTGAAATTTTGGATCCGAGTCCAATAATTCGGGAAGACTCGATCGGAATAGCTACTGGAAGCTTTCCGGTCACAACGAATCGAGAATTGGTTTCGTCAGAATTTTTACGGATTTCCCTAGGGGTACCCCTAGGGAAAATCACCAGAATCGAAAAATCGTGAAAAATGGTGAAATTTTTGATCCGAGTCCAATAATTCGGGAAGACTCGATCGGAATAGCTACTGGAAGCTTGCCGGTCACAACGCATCGAGAATTGGTTTCGTCGGAATCCGACGAATTTTTACGGATTTCCCTAGGGGTACCCCTAGGGAAAATCACCAGAATTGAAAAATCTTAAAAAGTGGTGAAATTTTGGATCCGAGTCCAATAATTCGGGAAGACTCGATCGGAATAGCTACTGGAAGCTTGCCGGTCACAACGCATCGAGAATTGGCTTCGTCGGAATTTTTACGGATTTCCCTAGGGGTACCCCTAGGAAAAATCACCAGAATCGAAAAATCGTAAAAAGTGATAAAATTTCGGATCCGAGTCCAATAATTCGGGAAGACTTGATCGGAATAGCTACTGGAAGCTTGCCGGTCACAACGCATCGAGAATTGGCTTCGTCGGAATCCGACGAGTTTTTACGAATTTCCCTAGGGGTACCCCTAGGGAAAATCACCAGAATCGAAAAATCGTAAAAAGTGGTGAAATTTTGGATTCGAGTCCAATAATTCGGGAAGACTCGATCGGAATAGCTACTGGAAGCTTGCCGGTCACAACGCATCGAGAATTTGCTTCGTCGGAATTTTTACGGATTTCCCTAGGGGGTACCCCTAGGGAAAATCACCAGAATCGAAAAATCGTGAAAAGTGGTGAAATTTTGGATCCGAGTCCAATAATTCGGGAAGACTCGATCGGAATAGCTACTGGAAGCTTGCCGGTCACAACGCATCGAGAATTGGCTTCGTCGGAATCCGACGAATTTTTACGGATTTTCCTAGGGGTACCCCTAGGGAAAATCACCAGAATCGAAAAATCGTAAAAAGTGGTGAAATTTTGGATCCGAGTCCAATAATTCGGGAAGACACGATCGGAATAGCTACTAGAAGCTTGCCGGTCACAACGCATCGAGAATTTGCATCGTCGAAATCCGACGAATTTTTATGGATTTCCCTAAGGGTACCCCTAGGGAAAATCACCAGAATCGAAAAATCGTAAAAAGTGGTAAAATTTTGGATCCGAGTCCAATAATTCGGGAAGACTCGATCGGAATAGCTACTGGAAGCTTGTCGGTCACAACGCATCGAGAATTGGCTTCGTCGGAATTTTTACGGATTTCCCTAGGGGTACCCCTAGGGAAAATCACTAGAATCGAAAAATCGTGAAAAGTGGTGAAATTTTGGATCCGAGTCCAATAATTCGGGAAGACTCGATCGGAATAGCTACTGGAAGCTTGCCGGTCACAACGCATCGAGAATTGGCTTCGTCGGAATTTTTACGGATTTTCCTAGGGGTAGCCCTAGGGAAAATCACCAGAATCGAAAAATCGTGAAAAGTGGTGAAATTTTGGATCCGAGTCCAATAATTCGGGAAGACTCGATCGGAATAGCTACTGGAAGCTTGCCGGTCACAACGCATCGAGAATTGGCTTCATCGGAATTTTTACGGATTTCCCTAGGGGTACCCCTAGGGAAAATCACCAGAATCGAAAAATCGTAAAAAGTGGTGAAATTTTGGATCCGAGTCCAATAATTCGGGAAAACTCGATCGGAATAGCTACTGGAAGCTTGCCGGTCACAACGCATTGAGAATTGGTTTCGTCGGAATTTTTACGGATTTTCCTAGGGGTACCCCTAGGGAAAATCACCAGAATCGAAAAATCGTAAAAAGTGGTGAAATTTTGGATCCGAGTCCAATAATTTGGGAAGACTCGATCGGAATAGCTACTGGAAGCTTGCCGGTCACAACGCATCGAGAATTGGTTTCGTCGGAATCCGACGAATTTTTACGGATTTCCCTAGGGGTACCCCTAGGGAAAATCACTTGAATCGAAAAATCGCAAAAAGTGGTGAAATTTTGGATCCGAGTCCAATAATTCGGGAAGACTCGATCGGAATAGCTACTGGAAGCTTGCCGGTCACAACGCATCGAGAATTGGCTTCGTCGGAATTTTTACGGATTTCCCTAGGGGTACCCCTAGGGAAAATCACCAGAATCGAAAAATCGTGAAAAGTGGTGAAATTTTGGATCCGAGTCCAATAATTCGGGAAGACTCGATCGGAATAGCTACTGGAAGCTTGCCGGTCACAACGCATCGAGAATTGGCTTCGTCGGAATTTTTACGGATTTCCCTAGGGGTACCCCTAGGGAAAATCACTAGAATCGAAAAATCGTGAAAAGTGGTGAAATTTTGGATCCGAGTCCAATAATTCGGGAAGACACGATCGGAATAGCTACTGGAAGCTTGCCGGTCACAACGCATCGAGAATTGGCTTCGTCGGAATCCGACGAATTTTTACGGATTTCCCTAGGGGTACCCCTAGGGAAAATCACCAGAATCGAAAAATCGTAAAAAGTGGTGAAATTTTGGATCCGAGTCCAATAATTTGGGAAGAATCGATCGGAATAGCTACTGGAAGCTTGCCGGTCACAACGCATCGAGAATTGGTTTCGTCGGAATCCGACGAATTTTTACGGATTTCCCTAGGGGTACCCCTAGGGAAAATCACCAGAATCGAAAAATCGTAAAAAGTGGTGAAATTTTGGATCCAAGTCCAATAATTCGGGAAGACTCGATCGGAATAGCTACTGGAAGCTTGCTGGTCACAACGCATCGAGAATTGGCTTCGTCGAAATTTTTACGGATTTTCCTAGGGGTAGCCCTAGGGAAAATCACCAGAATCGAAAAATCGTGAAAAGTGGTGAAATTTTGGATCCGAGTCCAACAATTCGGGAAGACTCGATCGGAATAGCTACTGGAAGCTTGCCGGTCACAACGCATCGAGAATTGGCTTCATCGGAATTTTTACGGATTTTCCTAGGGGTACCCCTAGGGAAAATCACCAGAATCGAAAAATCGTGAAAAGTGGTGAAATTTTGGATCCGAGTCCAATAATTCGGGAAGACTCGATCGGAATAGCTACTGGAAGCTTGCCGGTCACAACGCATCGAGAATTGGCTTCATCGGAATTTTTACGGATTTCCCTAGGGGTACCCCTAGGGAAAATCATCAGAATCGAAAAATCGTAAAAAGTGGTGAAATTTTGGATCCGAGTCCAATAATTCAGGAAAACTCGATCGGAATAGCTACTGGAAGCTTGCCGGTCACAACGCATTGAGAATTGGTTTCGTCGGAATTTTTACGGATTTTCCTAGGGGTACCCCTAGGGAAAATCACCAGAATCGAAAAATCGTGAAAAGTGGTGAAATTTTGGATCCGAGTCCAATAATTCGGGAAAACTCGATCGGAATAGCTACTGGAAGCTTTCCGGTTACAACGCATCGAGAATTGGCTTCGTCGGAATTTTTACGGATTTCCCTAGGGTTTGGGGTTTGGGGTTTGGGGTTTGGGGTTTGGGTTGGGGTTTGGGGTTTGGGGTTTGGGGTTTGGGG
>CANTUQ010000455.1:0-5000 GCA_947683425.1 Excoecaria cochinchinensis | reverse complement strand
TTTAGGGTTTAGGGTTTAGGGTTTAGGGTTTAGGGTTTAGGGTTTAGGGTTTAGGGTTTAGGGTTTAGGGTTTAGGGTTTAGGGTTTAGGGTTTAGGGTTTAGGGTTTAGGGTTTAGGGTTTAGGGTTTAGGGTTTAGGGTTTAGGGTTTAGGGTTTAGGGTTTAGGGTTTAGGGTTTAGGGTTTAGGGTTTAGGGTTTAGGGTTTAGGGTTTAGGGTTTAGGGTTTAGGGTTTAGGGTTTAGGGTTTAGGGTTTAGGGTTTAGGGTTTAGGGTTTAGGGTTTAGGGTTTAGGGTTTAGGGTTTAGGGTTTAGGGTTTAGGGTTTAGGGTTTAGGGTTTAGGGTTTAGGGTTTAGGGTTTAGGGTTTAGGGTTTAGGGTTTAGGGTTTAGGGTTTAGGGTTTAGGGTTTAGGGTTTAGGGTTTAGGGTTTAGGGTTTAGGGTTTAGGGTTTAGGGTTTAGGGTTTAGGGTTTAGGGTTTAGGGTTTAGGGTTTAGGGTTTAGGGTTTAGGGTTTAGGGTTTAGGGTTTAGGGTTTAGGGTTTAGGGTTTAGGGTTTAGGGTTTAGGGTTTAGGGTTTAGGGTTTAGGGTTTAGGGTTTAGGGTTTAGGGTTTAGGGTTTAGGGTTTAGGGTTTAGGGTTTAGGGTTTAGGGTTTAGGGTTTAGGGTTTAGGGTTTAGGGTTTAGGGTTTAGGGTTTAGGGTTTAGGGTTTAGGGTTTAGGGTTTAGGGTTTAGGGTTTAGGGTTTAGGGTTTAGGGTTTAGGGTTTAGGGTTTAGGGTTTAGGGTTTAGGGTTTAGGGTTTAGGGTTTAGGGTTTAGGGTTTAGGGTTTAGGGTTTAGGGTTTAGGGTTTAGGGTTTAGGGTTTAGGGTTTAGGGTTTAGGGTTTAGGGTTTAGGGTTTAGGGTTTAGGGTTTAGGGTTTAGGGTTTAGGGTTTAGGGTTTAGGGTTTAGGGTTTAGGGTTTAGGGTTTAGGGTTTAGGGTTTAGGGTTTAGGGTTTAGGGTTTAGGGTTTAGGGTTTAGGGTTTAGGGTTTAGGGTTTAGGGTTTAGGGTTTAGGGTTTAGGGTTTAGGGTTTAGGGTTTAGGGTTTAGGGTTTAGGGTTTAGGGTTTAGGGTTTAGGGTTTAGGGTTTAGGGTTTAGGGTTTAGGGTTTAGGGTTTAGGGTTTAGGGTTTAGGGTTTAGGGTTTAGGGTTTAGGGTTTAGGGTTTAGGGTTTAGGGTTTAGGGTTTAGGGTTTAGGGTTTAGGGTTTAGGGTTTAGGGTTTAGGGTTTAGGGTTTAGGGTTTAGGGTTTAGGGTTTAGGGTTTAGGGTTTAGGGTTTAGGGTTTAGGGTTTAGGGTTTAGGGTTTAGGGTTTAGGGTTTAGGGTTTAGGGTTTAGGGTTTAGGGTTTAGGGTTTAGGGTTTAGGGTTTAGGGTTTAGGGTTTAGGGTTTAGGGTTTAGGGTTTAGGGTTTAGGGTTTAGGGTTTAGGGTTTAGGGTTTAGGGTTTAGGGTTTAGGGTTTAGGGTTTAGGGTTTAGGGTTTAGGGTTTAGGGTTTAGGGTTTAGGGTTTAGGGTTTAGGGTTTAGGGTTTAGGGTTTAGGGTTTAGGGTTTAGGGTTTAGGGTTTAGGGTTTAGGGTTTAGGGTTTAGGGTTTAGGGTTTAGGGTTTAGGGTTTAGGGTTTAGGGTTTAGGGTTTAGGGTTTAGGGTTTAGGGTTTAGGGTTTAGGGTTTAGGGTTTAGGGTTTAGGGTTTAGGGTTTAGGGTTTAGGGTTTAGGGTTTAGGGTTTAGGGTTTAGGGTTTAGGGTTTAGGGTTTAGGGTTTAGGGTTTAGGGTTTAGGGTTTAGGGTTTAGGGTTTAGGGTTTAGGGTTTAGGGTTTAGGGTTTAGGGTTTAGGGTTTAGGGTTTAGGGTTTAGGGTTTAGGGTTTAGGGTTTAGGGTTTAGGGTTTAGGGTTTAGGGTTTAGGGTTTAGGGTTTAGGGTTTAGGGTTTAGGGTTTAGGGTTTAGGGTTTAGGGTTTAGGGTTTAGGGTTTAGGGTTTAGGGTTTAGGGTTTAGGGTTTAGGGTTTAGGGTTTAGGGTTTAGGGTTTAGGGTTTAGGGTTTAGGGTTTAGGGTTTAGGGTTTAGGGTTTAGGGTTTAGGGTTTAGGGTTTAGGGTTTAGGGTTTAGGGTTTAGGGTTTAGGGTTTAGGGTTTAGGGTTTAGGGTTTAGGGTTTAGGGTTTAGGGTTTAGGGTTTAGGGTTTAGGGTTTAGGGTTTAGGGTTTAGGGTTTAGGGTTTAGGGTTTAGGGTTTAGGGTTTAGGGTTTAGGGTTTAGGGTTTAGGGTTTAGGGTTTAGGGTTTAGGGTTTAGGGTTTAGGGTTTAGGGTTTAGGGTTTAGGGTTTAGGGTTTAGGGTTTAGGGTTTAGGGTTTAGGGTTTAGGGTTTAGGGTTTAGGGTTTAGGGTTTAGGGTTTAGGGTTTAGGGTTTAGGGTTTAGGGTTTAGGGTTTAGGGTTTAGGGTTTAGGGTTTAGGGTTTAGGGTTTAGGGTTTAGGGTTTAGGGTTTAGGGTTTAGGGTTTAGGGTTTAGGGTTTAGGGTTTAGGGTTTAGGGTTTAGGGTTTAGGGTTTAGGGTTTAGGGTTTAGGGTTTAGGGTTTAGGGTTTAGGGTTTAGGGTTTAGGGTTTAGGGTTTAGGGTTTAGGGTTTAGGGTTTAGGGTTTAGGGTTTAGGGTTTAGGGTTTAGGGTTTAGGGTTTAGGGTTTAGGGTTTAGGGTTTAGGGTTTAGGGTTTAGGGTTTAGGGTTTAGGGTTTAGGGTTTAGGGTTTAGGGTTTAGGGTTTAGGGTTTAGGGTTTAGGGTTTAGGGTTTAGGGTTTAGGGTTTAGGGTTTAGGGTTTAGGGTTTAGGGTTTAGGGTTTAGGGTTTAGGGTTTAGGGTTTAGGGTTTAGGGTTTAGGGTTTAGGGTTTAGGGTTTAGGGTTTAGGGTTTAGGGTTTAGGGTTTAGGGTTTAGGGTTTAGGGTTTAGGGTTTAGGGTTTAGGGTTTAGGGTTTAGGGTTTAGGGTTTAGGGTTTAGGGTTTAGGGTTTAGGGTTTAGGGTTTAGGGTTTAGGGTTTAGGGTTTAGGGTTTAGGGTTTAGGGTTTAGGGTTTAGGGTTTAGGGTTTAGGGTTTAGGGTTTAGGGTTTAGGGTTTAGGGTTTAGGGTTTAGGGTTTAGGGTTTAGGGTTTAGGGTTTAGGGTTTAGGGTTTAGGGTTTAGGGTTTAGGGTTTAGGGTTTAGGGTTTAGGGTTTAGGGTTTAGGGTTTAGGGTTTAGGGTTTAGGGTTTAGGGTTTAGGGTTTAGGGTTTAGGGTTTAGGGTTTAGGGTTTAGGGTTTAGGGTTTAGGGTTTAGGGTTTAGGGTTTAGGGTTTAGGGTTTAGGGTTTAGGGTTTAGGGTTTAGGGTTTAGGGTTTAGGGTTTAGGGTTTAGGGTTTAGGGTTTAGGGTTTAGGGTTTAGGGTTTAGGGTTTAGGGTTTAGGGTTTAGGGTTTAGGGTTTAGGGTTTAGGGTTTAGGGTTTAGGGTTATAGGGTTTAGGGTTTAGGGTTTAGGGTTTAGGGTTTAGGGTTTAGGGTTTAGGGTTTAGGGTTTAGGGTTTAGGGTTTAGGGTTTAGGGTTTAGGGTTTAGGGTTTAGGGTTTAGGGTTTAGGGTTTAGGGTTTAGGGTTTAGGGTTTAGGGTTTAGGGTTTAGGGTTTAGGGTTTAGGGTTTAGGGTTTAGGGTTTAGGGTTTAGGGTTTAGGGTTTAGGGTTTAGGGTTTAGGGTTTAGGGTTTAGGGTTTAGGGTTTAGGGTTTAGGGTTTAGGGTTTAGGGTTTAGGGTTTAGGGTTTAGGGTTTAGGGTTTAGGGTTTAGGGTTTAGGGTTTAGGGTTTAGGGTTTAGGGTTTAGGGTTTAGGGTTTAGGGTTTAGGGTTTAGGGTTTAGGGTTTAGGGTTTAGGGTTTAGGGTTTAGGGTTTAGGGTTTAGGGTTTAGGGTTTAGGGTTTAGGGTTTAGGGTTTAGGGTTTAGGGTTTAGGGTTTAGGGTTTAGGGTTTAGGGTTTAGGGTTTAGGGTTTAGGGTTTAGGGTTTAGGGTTTAGGGTTTAGGGTTTAGGGTTT
Source organism: Excoecaria cochinchinensis (assembly GCA_947683425.1). Classification (NCBI taxonomy): domain Eukaryota; kingdom Viridiplantae; phylum Streptophyta; class Magnoliopsida; order Malpighiales; family Euphorbiaceae; genus Excoecaria; species Excoecaria cochinchinensis. The sequence goes on along the minus strand of CANTUQ010000455.1, from coordinate 915 downwards.
AGGGTTTAGGGTTTAGGGTTTAGGGTTTAGGGTTTAGGGTTTAGGGTTTAGGGTTTAGGGTTTAGGGTTTAGGGTTTAGGGTTTAGGGTTTAGGGTTTAGGGTTTAGGGTTTAGGGTTTAGGGTTTAGGGTTTAGGGTTTAGGGTTTAGGGTTTAGGGTTTAGGGTTTAGGGTTTAGGGTTTAGGGTTTAGGGTTTAGGGTTTAGGGTTTAGGGTTTAGGGTTTAGGGTTTAGGGTTTAGGGTTTAGGGTTTAGGGTTTAGGGTTTAGGGTTTAGGGTTTAGGGTTTAGGGTTTAGGGTTTAGGGTTTAGGGTTTAGGGTTTAGGGTTTAGGGTTTAGGGTTTAGGGTTTAGGGTTTAGGGTTTAGGGTTTAGGGTTTAGGGTTTAGGGTTTAGGGTTTAGGGTTTAGGGTTTAGGGTTTAGGGTTTAGGGTTTAGGGTTTAGGGTTTAGGGTTTAGGGTTTAGGGTTTAGGGTTTAGGGTTTAGGGTTTAGGGTTTAGGGTTTAGGGTTTAGGGTTTAGGGTTTAGGGTTTAGGGTTTAGGGTTTAGGGTTTAGGGTTTAGGGTTTAGGGTTTAGGGTTTAGGGTTTAGGGTTTAGGGTTTAGGGTTTAGGGTTTAGGGTTTAGGGTTTAGGGTTTAGGGTTTAGGGTTTAGGGTTTAGGGTTTAGGGTTTAGGGTTTAGGGTTTAGGGTTTAGGGTTTAGGGTTTAGGGTTTAGGGTTTAGGGTTTAGGGTTTAGGGTTTAGGGTTTAGGGTTTAGGGTTTAGGGTTTAGGGTTTAGGGTTTAGGGTTTAGGGTTTAGGGTTTAGGGTTTAGGGTTTAGGGTGTTAGGGTTTAGGGTTTAGGGTTTAGGGTTTAGGGTTTAGGGTTTAGGGTTTAGGGTTTAGGGTTTAGGGTTTAGGGTTTAGGGTTTAGGG